>JAOWBR010178449.1:0-10869 GCA_028571145.1 Dionaea muscipula
GTTTTAGGCTTGTGCGGGTCGTGGTTGGGGTCCACGGGTTGTACGCCGGTCCACCCGGGGTGGGGTGTGACACAAAATGGGGATGAACTTTCTATAGAGGACTCGTTTTCTGACGAGCACATCATGGTGGCTCGAGGCGACGAGCCCTGGTATGCAGACCTCGTGAATTATATCGTTAGTGGCAACCTCCCTTCCCATCTCACAAAAGCTCAAAGAATGAAGATCCATAGCGATTCAAGGCACTTCGTTTGGGATTCTCCCTACTTATGGAAGTTCTGTGCTGATCAGATTGTACGAAGATGTATTCCTGAGAACGAAAGATAACAAGTATTAACGATTTTTCACGACTATGCCCGTGGAGGTCACTTCAGCGCGAAGAAAACAACTCATAAGGCTCTAGAAGCAGGATTCTACTGGCCTACCATGTTTAAAGATGCTTACGAGTACTGCAAGGCTTGTGACAAATGCCAACGGGTGGGCAACAACTCGAAGCGTAACGAGATGCCCCAAACTTGTATCTTTGTTTGTGAAGTCTTCGACGTTTAGGGGATTGATTTCATGGGCTCGTTCCCGGCTTCGTTTGGCAACATCTACATCTTGCTGGCGGTGGATTATGTTTCAAAATGGATTGAAGCAAAAGTCACTCGAACGGATGATTCCAAGGTCATTTCCCAATTCCTAAAAGCCAACATCTTCACTCGTTTTGGCATTCCTAAGGCTGTTATTAGTGACCGCGGAACTCACTTCTATAATCAAACAATAGCGGTACTCCTGAAGAAGTACAACGTCACCCAAAAAACGAGCACAACGTACCACCCCCAAACGAATGGGTTGGCTGAAGTCTCAAACAGAGAAATTAAGAACATCTTGCAGAAGACTGTGAACCCATCACGTAAGGATTGGAGCGCTCGTCTCGATGATGCATTGTGAGCATACAGAACCGCTTACAAGACGCCTTTGGGAACCTCTCTATTTCGCCTGCTTTACGGGAAGGCATGTCACCTCCCAGTGGAATTAGAAGACAAAGCGGTTTGGGCAATTAAGGAATGTAATCTAAGATATGATGAAGCCGGCAAAGAACGAAAACTTCAGTTACAAGAAATGGAAGAATTGAGAAACGAGTCGTTCATCAACGCAGAAATTTGCAAGCAGAAAAACAAAATTTGGCATGATAAGATGATTTCAAGGAGAAGCTTCACAGTAGGCCAGAAGGTATTGCTTTTCCACTCTCATTTAAGGCTTTTCCCTGGGAAGCTCCGATCAAGATGTTTGGGGCCTTATGAAGTAATTACCATAAGGCCATCTGGATGCGTTGAAATTAAAGATCCATAATCAGACAACCAGTTCGTTGTGAATGGGCATCGATTGAAGCTTTATCATGAGGGTCTTCCTCAGGAAGGAGTCGAGAAGACCCCGTTAGACGACCCTTCACAAGATTGGGTTAATTCGAAGTCGAGCAAACGACTATAAACAATTGCGCTACTGGGAGGCAACCCAGAATTTTTGTACTATGTACATTCATTCTTTTTCTAGGATGTTAGGTTCCTACTCTATTTTGATTATGATTTTAACTCGTTCTTTAACATTTATATATAACGAATTACTGTACAGGTCAACATGAAAGAAAGTTTCAGGAACATCAAGAGGAATCTCAATTAAACGGACAAATTCCCACCATCAAACAAGCATGCTAAAGGAAGACAGGAAAATGAAAGGAGCAAATTTTTTCATACATGCCTCAAAGGGCCACCATCAAATTGACATAAAATGTAAAGGATGAATATTCAAGCTGAAGGACCGGCACCACCACCCATGTTTGTGTCCTCATCAAATTCATCATCCTCATCTAAGTCGCCTCTACCATAGTTGGGAACATATCCCTCTAGCCACCTCCAGCCCTGAACAGAAGTTCCGTACAGATTCGCCACCTCATCCATCATTAAATCTAAGAACATAACATTTACACCAGATTAAAGCTAAACGAGTATGGATGGGAAAAACAAAATACTTACGAGGATGGGGGCAAGCGGCAATATTGAATCGCTCCAGATTAAATAAGGTGATAATGGTGTTCTGTTGAGGCGCTCGTCCAGTCTGAATAAACAAAGCAGACCGAAAGCGGTGCTCCCAAGGCATCATATGTGCCCAAGGACTGTTCAAGGGAGTATCCAAGGGAGCTCTAAATACATTACGAAGGGGCCAATCCTGACTGACCACCAACACGAACTTCCTGCGCCAGCACAAGCGAACCGGACCAGTTTCCACTAACCGACTTCCTTCCTTTTGGACAAAGCAGAAGTAACTGCCACTCCCAAGCACAGGGCGAAGATACATGCATCTGTCGAAGACAACAAGGAAGGGGGGCACTCCAAATAGCGCACTCTCACTAATAAAGGCCACAATCAGCGCGATCGACCTGGGCCATAGCTGGGCTGGAAGGAGTCGATAGGCATGGAAGACTGTTACAAAGAAAGGATGGAAGAGGAGTCGGAGACCATTGGTAAAGTGATCCAAGTGGATGGCCATGGCTAGTTCGGTGCGAAAATCAGTCGCGGTATCCCCTAGAGATTACTGCACATACCTATAGTTTGAAGGGCAAAGGAAGGCCACCCTCATATCATTCACATCTTCTACGGATAGGATGCTGCATGCAACATCGATCTCGAGATTACTCTCCCGCAAATCGGTAATGTCAGCCCTTCTAATGGCAGCCATAGTTCAACAAGAGGGAGAAGATGAAGGAGAAGAACTTGTCAGAAGAATGAAGGCAAGCAGAGAAACTGGAAGGACGCATCAACTACTGCCCATTTTAAAGGCGGAAGTCGAAGCAGTGCGCGGATATCGAAGAGGCGCAATTTTTAGCGCAAATACATTGAAGACAAATTAGTGCGCGCTCATTCCCAAGAAACAATGAAAAGACACATGCAGAAGCCGAGTAGTCGTCAAAGATTCTCTCACTATAGAACACTTTTAGAAAAAATTCTTACCTTTTCAATGAAATTCTGTTATTCTGACCTATAGCTCTTGTCTTCACTAGTTACTTACTTTCATTTTATCGTATTTTCATTCCTTAGGTTACTTTCGTTCCAAAATTGCTTTCTATTATTTTTGAGTAGTTCATTTAGTTTTATTTCGTATGAAAGCAAGCTGCCTCATTTCCTACTTAATCACTCGTATTCAAATTTTAGGTAAGCATTGTAAACAACTTCCGTGAGTCTCAACGATCAAAATGAGTGCATGGTAAATTCACAGGGAAACGAACACTTGATGAAAACAAGCAACCATTTGGCATGAAATAAAGATGCTCATTAATTTACAGAACCGAAGTTTTAAAAAGTTTAGAGATCACGGCATCTGGGTCGACTCAGGACCAGGAAGAATTTCTGAAGTATGGATGGTCTCGTCAGCCTTCTTGGGGCTTGAGGAATCTGAAGATCTGTCGATGTTGGGGAAGGTGCTCGCTCTGCGGGGTTCTCGATTTGAGGTGGAACGGGTTCACATGCAGCTTCAGAAGTTTGGACCACCTTCGGATCATATACAACGAGCTGCATCTCTACCTCTGCAACCACTGGAGTTTGCACCATAGGTAGAGTCTGACCCGACCAAGTGTGCATAAACGCAAGGGGATCAGATGAACCGGTTTCATCATTCCACACTGGTGTAGAGGGTAGGATGGGAGCAACTTCTGGAACCTCATCAATATCTAAGTTCAAATCTGGAACGAGTCCCTCCAGAATGTCCGCTGGCAGTCCTTGAGATTCCAATGCTCATTTCGCTTGAAGTCTGCAGAGGTTAAAGCCGTTGGTAAACATGGGAGCCGCAATTGGAGCAGCAAGCTTGAGGAACTCCTCCGAAGTGACTAATTCAGGAATCGCGGTCCGTCGGAGGAAGTTTAACTGTAGAGGCAACAACAGAGCTAACTCATCTCTCTTTCTCCGGAACTGCTCAAGAAGCTTAGCCAACTCGGTTGATCGCTTATGTTCCTCATCGGCATAATGCATTGATGCAGCTTTGTCCTCTTTAAGGGCACGGATCGAGTCAGCAGCTGCATCGCATTCAGACCTCCACAGGTCGCTCGTTTCATGCATTGCTTTTCACATAGCCTTCTTCTCCATGAGCTCCCTCTCCGCCCGGACCAATCTTTCCTTCAAATCAATGTCTACTTGTTCTTGAAGATCAACTTTCTCTTCAAACATCCTTACGCTCTCCTTCAGAGATGCTATCTCCATGTCAAAACTTTTGAGCTCGTCTTCCCGTTGGGCCACCTTCTTTTCTAAATCAGTTTTCTCAGCCTCAAGCCCTTTGACGCTTGTGTCGCGCCACCCTACCTTTTCAATCAACTCCTGATTTGTTCTCTTTAGCCCGTCCACCTTGTCCACCACCTCCCTCTTCCTCTTCAGAGCCTCATCTCGATCGTCCTGCAGCTTCTTGATGGTGGAACTTGTCTGCGAACTTGCGTCTTCACGTTCCCTTATCAGACTTTGTTTTCCTGGCCTCCTCCAATTTGCTTAGATCTTCATCTCGCTCTTTGATTGCTGCAGTCCACTTCCTAGTGAAGGCTTCCTTAGCTCGTGCACTTTGCAGATACTCGTTCGTTTTCTTCAGCTTGCCAACTTGAGCTTGTACTTCACTGATACGCTTTTCATCTCCAGAATATTTCATTATGAGATCGTGTAACCGGTTGGCAAAATTTTCAAAAAAAGGGATGTCTGCAAACGAGCATAATCAAAAAAAATTTCAGTTCAAACGGGAAGTGAGAGAGGGAAGGACAATTCCAAAGAAGTTCCAGTGGGAAACATGCACTTACACGAGCTGATGATTGACACATCATGGCCAATAAAGTTGTTAAAGGGTATTGTTGCATCCGCTCCCAGTCTGCTGAAGTGGCATACCCTTTTAGAAGATCTAGAACTGCAGACGCCTCGGCGACAAACGATTCCTCCGAGCGGCAAGGCGGGATGTAGTTGTAATCCGGAGGCACTTCCCACTGTGGAGTGTAATATGCCCCCGTGGAAGGAATTACATCAGCATAAGATTTATCAATCCGCAACCTGGTCTCCACATTCTCAGATACGGCACTCACAGCCTGATCAATAATTTCATCATCCGAGGTCGTCTCCACTCTTTGGGCTCCAACTGCCCTCCTTTTCCTAGCAACCTCCTTCGTTTTTACGTTGGACGAGCGATCCTCACGAGCCTTCATCCGAGATTCCTCATCAGGAGAGGATGGCATATTGGGGGAAGAGGACACTACAATGGTAGATTTGGCTATGGGCACTTTCCGCATAACCTTTTTCCCCCCTGTTGTGACATCATGAACCAGCTCATACCCTTCCTCCACCGGTGGCGTCTTCGATTGCTTAGCCTTCTTCTGTTTGGCAAGCTCTGTAGACGAGCCTAGTATGACACTCGTTGATTTTTGTTTCTTTGTCTCCAGCTGAGAGGCTCTAGGCTCCGCCAAGGGGCTAAGTGTGAGGGGAGGATCACCCACAGGACCTCCACTACTTGGATCAGAGGACTCATCATCGCCTTTCGGTTGAGCAGCAGATGTACCAGACAGATAAGCTTTCAAATGCCCGAACAACATTTCTGCACCTGCCAAGCAACATTTCAAACATTTAGCTGGATAATAATCAAATGTGAGGAAATTCTGATGCATATGCAATACAACGTACGAGGATGGGGGATCGTTGCAATTTTGTATCTCTCCAGCGCCTCGTTGGTAATCACTTCTTCCCACATGGGAATCTATCGACGAGAAGATTTGAAAATATCTTTCAAGGCTTTCCCCCTTGATGATTACTGAGAAGGAGGCGCTGGAAATGGATCTTTACGAGGCTTGTCAGGATAACTGGTATCGAACTCCCACTCAGAATGTACCACACAAAGGAATTTCCTCTTCCACAATCTGATGTACAAACAATCTTGAACCTAGGCGCAGGAGCAAATTGGTGATACCCACATGACCTGGTCACGGGTTTGGAATTAACCACCGAAGCAAACACAGCTAATGAAGGATCGTCACCATGCTCTCTGCACATGATAATAAAGGCCACCAACGATGCTATTGAATTTGGATGGAATTAAGAGGGGACGAGCCAATAAGCATTTAAGACCTCCTTCAGGAAGGGATGAAGAGGGAGTCGAAGGCCAAGACGAAAATGATCGAAAAAGAAGGCTAAAACCCCATTCTGAGTCACACTAACAGCGCTCTCCTCAACAACAGGAACCTAGAATTGAAAACTTTGAGGATAAGGGTACACAGTCTGTATATCGAGCATATCACCCTCGGTCAGGATATTGAAGTTCTCCCAAATGGTGGTAGGATAAGGACGAGGAAGATTGGTAACCCAGGCTTACCGCGGTGCTAAATCCATGAATACTATAGAAGACGAGAAAGGATATCAACGAAACTGAATAAGAAGAGCGCAACCTTCAATTCCTCGACAATTCACCACTTCTCATACTCTTCAGAGACAGAACACAGAAGCAATTAAAGAGATTTTCAGGGTATCAGAGGATATTAACCTTTTTCGTGCAAAAGGGAAGTTGAAGGAGAAAACATTTAAGCTTCAGAGCACTTCAATGGCGATTAGGGCTCGGAGAGGAGATTCTCCAGACACTCACGAACTTGTTGAGATTTTGAAAATCCTTACCGGCGCCTCCATTTCTTGATTTTAATAGGGTAATCAAGGGGCCATTTTGGTATTTCAACCGGCATACAACTGACATTTTCTGATTTGATTACAGGAAAGGACGATTGCCTGCTTGACGGTGACATCTGCTGTCACGCGCGCCGTTTCCCCTCTTAATTACAGCCCACGCACTCAAGTATACGGGAATGACGACGTCTGCAAGCTTCGCCAAGTAAAACGCTGCGTCAAGGGAGTATTCGTTCTATCCCTTTAATATTTTGTTTTTATCTCCTCTTACACTTGTTTCCCTCATCATTGGAATTTATACTTCTAGTACATTGAGGACAATGTTCAGTTTAAGTGTGAGGGGAGTAATAAATTAAAAAAAAAAAAAAACACGTAAACACCAACCTTTCTCTCTTAAGTTATTTTGCCATTTGGACAAGCTGGGTGGTAACCCTACTTGAAGTGAACTTTGTTAGCCAGATGAATAAAATGAGTCAGTTAATCTCTTGGACGACTAGTCTCAGGAACACAATTGCTAATCTTGGGCACTTTTTGCAGAACGACTTTGAATTGCTTGAGTTGGAACACATAAACACCCAACTCGTTCTCTTTAGGGAAATGAACCTGGATCTCTAATGAATGGGACAGAGAGCTGAGTCGATCACGAAATGTATACCTGGCAGGCTTGAAAGAAAAGAAAGAGAAAGAAACACAACTTTGAAGGGCACTAGGAACTACCTTGTCTTGTTAAAACATGAAATGACCTCATTGCTTAACAAAGTTCGTGGGGCGAGTCAACAAAAGACTTGGTAGATCTACGTGCCTCAATAAGATCACTTCGGAGGCCTTTTTGACCAGAGCAATTAGGTTCCCACAGGGGTATTCTCGAAATACCTGGCATCCACCAGCCTAAGGACTTGGATTCGTCGTTCCAAAAGCTCGTTACAGGGGTTAATTAGAAAGTTTGAATGAAGTCGATCAAGACAACGAGAAATAAAGGAACCAATAAGCTAAAAAAAAGTAAAACGAAGTGATTGACTTAGACTTTGTTCCCTATTTCAAAATGAGGGTAGAGAAGAACACCCACGAGTTCGACCTTGTTTAGCACAAGTTCACCCCAACCTTTTGCAGAACTCAGTCGTTTTTGTTTCGTAACCTTGACGCAGTTGAATTCCTTCGATTAGTAAGAAGGGAGTTAACACAATCGTTCACAACCATCCTGGGGCAAACATTTTCACAAAAGTTTAAGTTATCACTCCTAGCTTGGGCTCAATGGTGAGGAACTATAGGGAAAGGGGTCGGTCAGTGGCAGCTGTTTGTGCGTATCAGTCTGATAAACCTTCACAAAAGTTAATTTATTCCCTTGGGATACCTTAGGATTTTAAAAGCTTGATGCACATGCTAAGTGCATTCGTTTGCTCACGAATGGGTAAAAATAATAATTCGTAGTTTCAAGGAGAAAACTACCTCTTCCTTCGCTCTAGTTTCATTGCTTGAGGACAAGTAAAAGTCTAAGTGTGAGGGGATTTGATAAGCTCATTTTATATGAGCTTATTCGCATCATTTTCATACAATAAAGTTATAGTTTTGTCCTTAATAAACCAATGTTCATCTCTTAATATTGAATTATGATTCTCAGGGTCCGAGTTACAGAAACAGGGATTCAAGGCCAGAATAAGTGCAGAATCCCAATGCTAATAAACGAGCTCTTCTACCATCCAAGCACAGGAGGAAACGAGTAATGATTAAACAGATGTAAAGGCTCAACTCGTTCATACTTGCTTTCAAGAATCAAACGAGTACCCCAACTCGACTCCTCAAGAACGACCACAATCCGAGTAACAGAAACGAGTGCCAGTAAAGTATAAGGACGAGCATACGCAACTCGTCTACCATCTCCTTCGCAGCACAAGCTCGTTGTACAACCTGGCAAGCAGCAGCTGGCACTTTTGGGACCACTACACGCGTCACCCTTTGATGACAATTTTAGATAATTCTTTGCAACGAAATGGGTCCCACTCTGCAAATATTCCCTATGGAAATTAGAATGGCAGGGGACATGCGTCATTCCATGGGGGACCATTTAATTTGTAAATTTTACCCTGAGGGGCAGCGGCTCAGCACATTAGCCCTGCCTATAAATAGAGACCCTTGTAATTCAAGAAGAGGGTTTGTGAAGACCTAGACTATTTGTAAGGAATTCTTCAGCAAAAGAGATAACCCTTTTTCCGGCGTTTTTGGTATCTTCCTTTTGTGTATTGCATTGCATCCTTCATCCATTTTTATCACTTTGAGAACAATGAAATCAATAGCAACTTGACTCTCTGTTTTCTTCTCTTCTCTACTTGGGTTTAGTTTAACTTCCACCATAGAGTAAAAGAATCAGAGGTAAGACTCTTCTGGGTTAAGAAACCCATGGATTCACTGCATTAAAGGAAGAAAGAAACAGTGGTGACCGAATCCCTTTTCTTCTCTCCCCTGTTTTCTGTAGTTAATCATTTTTATTTGAGCATCTGTGTTGAACCAATGACAACTCGGGTACTGTCTAGCACCGAGGAAGAGGAATTTTGAGAGCTGGTTGTTTTGCTGTCTTGAATTTTGAATTTATCACTTTCTAGGGTGTTTGATTTGATTTATTCGTCACTAGCAATAGAGGTGCTCTAAATGCAGTGCTCTTGGATGAGCTGTTAGACACCTATGTGTCTAAGGCAAAACTCCAGGTTGAATCCAATAGTTTGACTTCACGAGTCCTTAGGATTCAATTTGGTACGGTGTTTATGTGAATGCGTTGCTCATTAGTGTTGTAACCCACAAGAACTATTGAGAGAAAATGGACAAACTTAGTGGTGACCGAATCCCTGAGCTCCTCTATACTGCGACACGCGATTGGCAAGAGTAGACCAAGCCTTGCCTATTCGAGGCCGAGAATCGAAAGACCTCTGCCGATGATGTGTGCTCATTCATTGCTTAACCTGAGTTTAGCATGTTATTGATGGAGTTTCACGTTTCTGTTTTTAAAACCATTGCATAAGTGCAGTTTTACTATTCCTTCTTTCGCCATCATCGGTTACTCCATCACCCAAAATCCCCATATTCTTACGTTACCATTTTTTCGTGAACTAAAGCGAAGACATAATTAAGACACATAAGCAACCATTTCTCTCTGTGGATTCGACACCCGTGCTTGCCATTTGCTACTTAGTTGTAGTTCAAGCCAGGGATATAAATTTTATCTTTGACCCAGTGCCTTTCTTTTTATGACGGGTTCGATGCTGGTCAGGGTACCCTCTAACCTGTTTGCTCTTGCCCTCTCATGTTCCCAGGCTCTCTCTCTCTCTTGGAGCGGATCAGAATCACCTCCGGATCACCTTTCACTCCTCCCCCGAACCGACCGGGTCCCCTCTGCCGGCCGGAGCCGCCTCATCCCGATTGGACCGGGACTTCGATGATCGCCTCTAGAGGGGTTGGCCGCCCCCAGGATTTTTCCAAGAGCATTAAATTCCAATCAGCTTCCTTTGGTCGTAGTCAATCCCTTCATGTTATGAATGAAACAATAGATTCATATTTATCAAGCAGCGGATATTTAAGATGCAATGGTATACAATCAAAATGAAACAAGGATAATAGATAATCTCAACATTCTTTAGTGTATGTAAGTATCATGTACATGATTACAACTCTACATACAAGATAAGCTCAATGACTCTAGCTTACCAACTCAAGCCTCACTCAAGGCTTCTGTAACACCGGAAACCCGGATGCTACCGACGATAACCCGTAGGGTGAGCCACGGGTCATTGAAGCCAAGGTAAAACGATATAAAAATACAATCATGAATCAAGCCTAAGAAAGGCAATCAAACAACATGCGGAAGCATATGATATAGAAAATACTACAACATGTCCATCAATGGGAAACCGGACCCAAAAGAACCTCATGTCAAATACACATCAAAGTATCTCAAAAACTCATGCAGCGGAACGAAAATAAAATCCTAAGAGGCCACACCGCTTCCCGCCGCATCCCGCTATCAAATTAAATCAATGGCTACTTGTCAGAATAAACAGGGGTAATATCCGTCAGCTAACGATAGCCGGTGAGATGAAAGACTAACGAAAGATAAATAATAAAACCAAAACATACATAGTCATGACTTATAAGGATATAAGAGTATACCGGATACATACATTAAATCCAACGGAAAGATAAACTTTCCACAAAACTAGAC
>JAOWBR010178460.1:0-10869 GCA_028571145.1 Dionaea muscipula
GGAACAGATTTAATTGGGGAGAGATGGTTTTTTGTCATTTGCCCACAATGGAGTTGAAAACATAGTATGTGAACATGCATAAATGGATGTTTCACGCATACGTATCACATATATTCTATGGTTTGCCTGCTGGATATGGCTATATATGTATTACCATGTTAACATGGATTCATTCAAGCAAATTGTTAGGCACCCCTAGACTTATAGGAATATTGAAGTGCAACAAATAACAATGAAGAAAGGATAACAATGGAGAAGATATTTACTGATAATAGATGAGAACAAATTACAAGGGGGATGGTAGTTTGAGAGACTGCCGACTCTCTCAATGGACGGTGGTTAGAGAGACCACCCGCTCTCCCAATGAGCACAAGGCTCTCAAAACTCCTTCATACAATTTATGCCCATTCATCTAGTCTATTATATAGAGATTTCTCCACCCATATCCCCTCTAACCAACTGCAACTATTACCCATATACCCCCCTTATGCCTATGTGGCAAAATATGTGTCCTAACACAAATCAAGTAGGGCAAGTTAACATCCACCAAACGCCTTGACCACACTCCCACTCACTGCTGAAGGTGAGGTTCATCTTTTCAATAGGATAAATTCAGAAGTTCATTTTTGTATCTGATACCAGAGCAAGAAGACCTTGGTAGATGTTACATCTGCTGTCTCAAAACTTTTGCCACATCTGGTCAGCTGAGTTTTCCTTGCAGCACATGACATGGGTCTGATGGTTGGCAGATGAATACTAAAGACATCCTTTTTATCTGTGGTGGAGCATTTGTTGACCTGGAGAAGACTATATCAGAAAGGTAAATCAGTATTCTTTTGCGGTTGATATTCTCAATATGAAAGTCTGAGAATAGCATAATAAATATGAAATTCTGTTTTAGTAACCAGAGACTCTCATGTTGTTATCAGGAGACATGATTCTTCCATTGGCTTCGGAGCACCAGTCCGTGCTAACATGAGGTCTGGAGCAGTGACTAGTGCTGTTGTGGCATCATCATTATTGGAAAGTGTGAGATACTAAAGATTTGCCAAATGTATCCGTTTTCTTTCTTGTCCTTTTGGTGGGTGGAAGTAAATCATATTTATTATCTTATGTGACCTTGCCACATGTTTGTTTCTCAAGATGCGAAATGGAAACAGTTAATGCACAATATCCATGGAAGCATCTAATAGGTTTGGTTAACTTCCAGGCTGAAAGTGATGATTTAATTGCTTACGGACTTATACCAGAATTTGTTGGACGGTTCCCTATCTTAGTGACATTATCAGCTCTGAGTGAAGAACAACTTGTTCAGGTTTGTAATGAACCTTGCCCACTTCCAAGCACATTCTCTTTACATTGCTTTATGTCTCACTAACTTTTGTCTTGGTCTTCACCTGGCTTGTAGAAAATGTTTCTCTACTTCCTTCAAAATGAAAACTTTTTAAGGGAAAATACTGTAGCAAAACGATTATGAGGATGTTATTGAAGGTTCTGTGGTGTCTTAATTAGTACTTGTCATCTATTGAATTACTTGGAGCGTATAGTTACAAGTTCTGTTGCAGCATTCAGCATTCAGGAAAGTTTTGGTACTGCGGTCTGTTATGATTTTCTTTCTTATGTGAAATATCCAGTAAATCTGTACTACTACTTGAAAAAACTAAGTTGGAAGTTTGCACATTTACTATTTCGCCTTAAGAAGAGCCTTGGTGAAACCTTTTTGCATGTAAACCATTATTTAGAGTCTTGACTTCGAATAGTCATATCTCTTTATTTCCTCGGAGCAGGAGACCTGTTCTTTGATTTCAGTTACTTTTGTCTCCCGTACAAATGCTGACTTTCTATTCGGTGCTCTGCAGGTCCTCATGGAGCCGAGAAATGCCCTCGGTAAACAATACAGGAAAATGTTCAAGATGAACAATGTAATGACATGTCTTTTATCTTAAGAACCTGAAGCTCTCCCCCATTTTATCATAACATCCTGAAGCATGCGGAGCATGTTTGCAAGTTGATTGTTCTGCATTCTATGTGGTTATAGGTTAAATTGCATATGACAGAGGGAGCTTTGAGATTGATGGCGAAGAAATCAATGGCAAAGAATACCGGTGCTCGAGGCTTACGCTCTATCTTGGAAACAATTCTCAACGAGGCCATGTTTGAGGTATATCTAAGTCCTTAACGATACAGAAAGCTTGCAACTGGATTACTTTATCACCCTAGTCTTAGTTGAATATAAGGCCAACGAACAAACAGTCAATTCGGAAAACAAGGAGAAGCTATTGAAACCACTAAATCTATATCTTGAAAAACAAGACCTATAAGATACCTCATTCTTAAAAGCATGATGAAACATCTCTAGTGGAAGGATGACATGCAGTGCAATGAATTAAATGTTCGATGGACTTGTAAAAAAGAAAATGTTTACCACATATCATGCCTCTGGATATTATACAACTTTACCTGAAAAAGAAAAAGAAAAATTTGTTTTAGTGATTTGTAATATACATTTGTACAAAAGAGTGATACATGTGGCCGACTCCACCTGGTGGGATTTGGTTATAAGTATGATGATGATGATGATTTGTACAATAGAGTGACTAATTGATGATTTGTTTGGATATGTTCATCATTAGTTCTTGACATAAAGTGAGCCAAAGATAGATTACCTTTCATTCATCAAGTGGTATATTAATAATACAAAAGGCAAAGGATTTTGAATTTGGTTTACTGTTGATATGAACAGTAGTCCTCTCTAATACATTTTCAGATCCACTCAGGCGATGACACGTGTCCCACATGAAAGAGAGGGAGAAGAGGGAGAGGGAGAGGGAGAGGGAGAAGAAAGAGAGGGAGAGGGAGAGGGAGAGGGAAGAGAGAGAAAATAGGAAATTTTTTTTATTTATTTTTAACTGATTTGAATGTGGAGTGCTTATCGTGCCGAAGATAGTAGATACAGATAATCTCTAGTATACTACACACTCAATATTACCAAAATACCCTTACTCTAACTATTCCTACAATACCATACACAATAACAATACTCTTAACACTCCCTCTCAAGGTGGAGTATAAATATCATATTTTTCGAGCTTGATACAAATGGAGTAAATTTGTGAGCCACCCAAAGGTTTGGTGAAGATATCGACAAGTTGACCATTGGACTTCACATAGGATGTACTAATAACTCCATGAATCTTCTCTCTAACAAAATGACAATCAACTTTAATATGTTTTGTTCTTTCATGAAAGACTGGGTTTATGGCAATATGAAGAGCAGCTTGATTGTCACATTTTAACTCCATTGGTTTTGACTACATGACCCCAAACTCTTCCAAAAGATTCTTCAATTACACAAGTTCACAACTAGTGTGTGTCATAACCCTGTATTCACATTCTGCATTGGATCTAGCAACAACAGTTTGCTTCTTACACTTTCAAGATATCAAATTATCTCTAAGAAAAATACAATACCTAATGGTAGAATGTCTATCCTCTAGAGAATTAGCCCAATCTGCATCTGTATAACCACATAGTGACACATGACCATGATCCTTATACAGTAGTCCCATACCAGGTGCATCTTTCAAGTATCTCAAAATGCATATAACAGCATCCCAATGGCTAGTGTGTGGTTCACCTGTGAATTGACTCACAACACTAACTGCAAAGGAAATGTCAGAGCGAGTAAAAGTTAAATAGTTCAACTTTCCAGCCAACCTCATGTATCTCCACGGATCTTTTAAGGGATCTCCTTGTTCAGCAGTAAGTTTCACATTTGGATCCATATAGATGCCCTCTTTTGATTTGACAACTTCAATGCCCGGAAAGTATTTCAGATTACCCAAGTCTTTGGTCTGAAAGTGATCATGAAGAAAAGACTTGAGATCAACAATGCCTTGACGATCATCACCTGTAATAACAATGTCATCCACATATACAATCAAGAATAATCTTCCATCTTTGGAATGCCGATAGAATACAGAGTGATCACCACTTTTGCAAAGGCTAAACTCTATAACAATCTCACTAAAACGGCCAAACTAAGTACGAGGGGATTGTTTGAGACCATAGAAAGTCCTTTTCAATTGACACACCAACTCAAATCCCCCCCTGAGCAACAAACTTAGGAGATTGCTCCATATACACCTCTTCAACAAGACCGTCGTGTAGGAAAGCATTTTTTATATCAAGCTGATGAAGGGGCCAGTCATGAATAGCAACAAGGGAGAGAAAGACCCGGACTAAGGTGATTTTCATCACAGGGAAAATGTCTCATCATAGTCAAACCCATACACTTGGGTATACCCCTTTGCAACCAATCGTGCCTTGAGATGGTCAATGGAGCCATCCGGTTTAGCTTTGATGGCCTACACCCATCGACAACTAATAGGTGACTTCTCAGAAGGAAGAAGAACAAGATCCCAAGTGTCGGTCTCGTGCATGGCTGACATCTCAGCCTTCATTGCCTCATACTAATCAGGATGAGAAAGAGCTTCTGTGACAGAGTTAGGAAGGGAAACAGAAGACAAGACAGAGACAAACGAATAATAGGATGTAGATAGACGATCATAGGAAATAAAATTAGAAAGTAGGTGAGAAGTGCAAGACCATGTACCTTTACGAAGGGCTATAGAGAGGTCAAGGCTTGGAGACGGAGGAGTAGACGGAGCAGGTCAAGTGGTTTATATACTACATACTCAATATTATCAAAATACTCTTACTCTAACTATACCTACAACACCATACACAATAACAATACTCTAACAGTTCTTATTTGTCAACCTGCCATCATATATCCTGTTATGATATAAATATATTTTTTGGCACTTCTTCTAAAAGGTTGATCTTTTGATAGAGTTAGTTCGTTGATATTGTATCAGAGCAGGTGTGACCAAACGTTATGAGTTCGAATCCTATTACCTCCATTTATTCCACATTTGGTATAAGGAGGACAACGCGTAATCCACGTTTCAAATCCAAAGGGCATTCGT
This sequence comes from Dionaea muscipula, assembly GCA_028571145.1. Lineage (NCBI taxonomy): Eukaryota > Viridiplantae > Streptophyta > Magnoliopsida > Caryophyllales > Droseraceae > Dionaea > Dionaea muscipula. The sequence continues at coordinate 4,992 of JAOWBR010178460.1, forward strand.
GTGAGAGAGTATATTAAGATATAAATATATTTCTTACGCCTTCTACCAATCTTTTAATATAATTGGTTCCTTAAAATATCCGTTTCCTCACTTACTAAATGCTTCGTTAAAAAGCAAATATCAGAGTAGAAATAAAAAGCATCATTCCTGTTTCACAGAAATCATTTAGTCTACGAGGTTCAAAACCTGTCATATTGAGTGATTATCCATGGTGATCCAGCTTCTCACTATGGTTGTTTTATCTCCTCTAATTTCCCTCTCCAGCCTTAGCAGCAGCTATTAAGGCTCTCTTTTTTCTGGACACGTTTAGGCCTTTTATATCTTTTTACATTTTTGTATCATAGTTTGTTAAGTGAGACTTGATCTATTCCCTCTCTTCTTCTTCGATTCGGAGTAGTTTAGACAAAGTAGGGGCTGGACTTGTCTTCTCTTGTTCATCTGTTTCATGCAAATTTGCTTAATACAAATGCCTCATGGTGCAAAGATCTTCATAGCGCAATGAGTTGAAGTCTGCTACTATAGAATATTTTCAGCCAAGATCTAGGTATGGCGAAATGAATCTTGCCTGAAACTTGAATGCTTCAGGTTGGCCATGCTTATCATAGCTTTGCTTTAGCCAAAGTAGGGGCTGGACTTGACTTCTCTTGTTCATCTGTTAATGTTTCATGCAAATTTGCTTAATATGGTGCGAAGATCTTCTTAGCGCAATGAGTTGAAGTCTGCTACTATAGAATATTTTCAGTCGAGACCTAGGTATGGCGAAATGAATTTTGCCTGAAACTTGAATGCCTCAGGTTGGCCATGCTTATCATAGCTTTTCTTTAGCCAGTATTCTTATCTTGTATATGTTTATTACCAATAACATGGTCCATCTGTAGGTTCCGGATCTGAAGACTGGAAGGGATAGAGTGGATGCTGTACTCATTGATGAGGAAGCTGTTGGGTCAATCAATGAAATAGGTTGTGGGGCGAAAATTCTTCGTGGTGATGGTGCATTGGAATCTTTTCTTTGTGAATTGAAGTCAACTCAGTCAAGCTTTATGGTACGCGTGTTAACTTCATTTTCTCTTTTGTTGATCGGGTTCGGGTTGTTGCTTGAAGTGATGCACATTATTGATCAAAGTGCTTCTTGTTAGTCAAATATGTTAGCTTGTGGATTTTTTTATAGGTGATAGCCACAAGTGCATGGCCTATCAAACTAATATTAAGAAATCGATCCCATGAGGATCGGGGTCGAGTACTTATTCTGCTAGCAAGTTAGGTTAACTAATATTAACCTGAATATTTAGGATATATTTAAAGAAAACTAGGAAATAAACTTACTCTAGCCGGATATAAGATAGGGAGGCATTCTGGGAACAAGGATCCCCACATCGACTACTAATGATGAACTAAATCTCTACCTCTCGTGGCTATCTACATATGAAGGTGAAACATCCTAGAGTAACCATTGCCTCCTTTCATAGCACTGCGGAGCTGCGGTGTGTCTACACTAGTCACCCTTTACTTTCGTGGCAAGTGTTCTAGCCTAGCACCTTTAAGCTTCGTAACACTCGTTGGGTCCTCAAAGGTTAGACCTACTTTTGTGGTCTAGGTCCTTAGGTCCAATCCTAGGGTTTAGGTATAGCCTTCACCTTTTGATCCTTCAGTCTACCACCTATGAATGTAGGAAAACGGGATCAACCTCACCTTGCAAGTCTTAAGGCTTAGGGTTTCTACTAGCCTTCACCTATCAATCCCTCGGTCTAATAATCCTTGAGGTCTGATACTAGCCTTCACCTTTTGATCCTTCGATCTAATATTCGGGTTCATGTAAGTCTAGGATTGATAACTGTTGAAAATACAGTTGTCGTTTTGTACGTTACAGTTACATTAAAATCTATCTTGTCATATCAATCGTGTGTGGTGGGTTGCGCCTCAGACGCGCTACGCGAATTCCTGCTTCGGGGAGTGAATTCCAAGCCTTCTGACGAGGTGAATGTTGGAGTTCGTAGGTCGGGCAGTGAGGTCTTGCCCCAACTCTTTGATACGGCCTCCTTGTTTGAGGAAGTCACAAATTTTCTATCGTCCGCTTCCTTGCTTGAAGAAGCTAAAAATTTTCTATTGCACATACTTGTAGATTTTAGTTCTAGGTTCCCACAAACGGCGCCAAATAATAACTGTTGAAAATACAGTTGTCGTTTTATGCGTCACAGTTACGTCAAGATCTATCTTGTTACGTCAATCTTATGTGCGTCAGGTCAATCCTGTGCATCACATCAATCGTGTGAGTCACGTCAGTCCTGTGATCTACACAAGGAGGGCTCGCCAGAGAGGTATCGTGGTCGTCCTCGAGATTCCCCTTCCGATGCTTAAGTCAGAGACTTACTAGAAAAGGCCTGAAAGATAAGAAATTTTAAAAATATCTGAGAATGTCTCAAATTTCTGGATCCTTGAAACCAAGGAGGTAGGGGGGTATTTATAGGAAAATGTTTCAGCCTTTGAGACTTATAAAATGTCCGTTATACCCCCAGGTCGTCATGTATCGATCATCCAGTGGAGCGATGTGTCAGGGTATGGGGCCCACCTACGGGACCTTCTTCCCGCAGGTGGGCCCCACACGTGGTTCTCACTGCCCGCAGCTTGGAGGAGGGCCCCACAGGTGGGCCCCGCACCCTGACACATCGCTCTACTGGATAATCGACACGTGGCTTTACTGGACGGACGACACATGAAAACTTAGGGGTAAAACAGACATTTCATAAGTCCTAAAGGCTGAAACATTTTCTTATAAATACACCTCTACCTCCTTAATTTCAAGGACCCAGAAATTTGAGGTATTTTCAGATATCTCTAAAATTTTCTATGTTTTAAGTCTTCTCTAGTAAATCGCTGACTTAAGTATCGGAGGGGGAACCTCGAGGATGATCTCGAGATTTATCTGACGAGCTCTCCTTATGCAGATCACAAAACTGATGTGACTCACACGACTGACATGATAAGACAGATCTTGACGTAACTGTGACGCATAAGACGACAATTATATTTTCAACAGTTAAAGGGTTTCACATGAATTCCTAAGCATTAAGCCAACTAGAATTAAATCAAAGAGGTAAATATGCATTCAAGACAAAGAAATCATCATTCAACGTTAACAATTAATGGGTTCACCCTAAACAAACCTGAAACCCGAAGAACTACTCGTTCATAACAATCAAACAATGATGGATTTGAATGCAAATCATTGTCAATCAAACACAATCAAAGAAACGAAAGAGAAGTTGAAAGAAACCCCAAACTCTAATGAATCCCCAAAGGTTGAAAGCGGGACTTGAATTGAATGATGAACAACCCTCACGGGAAGCCTCCGATCCCAAATCTTGAATCTGACAATCAAAAGTTTAAACCTAAACCTAAACGTGGCTACTCTCGTCAATCATCGGATCCTCCTTTGACTCTCATCAGGTTCCTATTTAATTCCATTAAGTAGGGGTGAAACAATAACTCTCCGGCTCTAAAAATGTATGTTTTCGGTGCAGATTCGGCCTCGACGAGTGCCTTGTTTGCAACGTCTGGCGCCTGGTGGCGGATGGGGAATTTTTTCGAATCCGTCGGGCGTGTAATCCGGCCCGTCGGGCGCCTGCACCATACACGGCTGACACCTGACCTTCCAGTGGGTTTTTGACCCTTGTGCGTTCCATTTTTGGAAAAACTCAAAACACAAAAGTTATAATTCTCGGTCTTATCTTTCTATAGTCATTTGAATCATCGCATAGTCATTTGAATCACCGCAATCAGATCTCGTATGAAAAAGTTATGGCCGTTTTATTGAATAACGTTGTATGGCTAATGAATTGACCATCCCTTGACATTTTGAACTCCAATTCAGCCTCTGAATCCTCCCCCGCTTTGTTATCTTCAGAACTCTAAAAACACTCGTTCCAAATTGTAAACCTTCCACCTACGCACAAAATAAGTCGGGAGAGCGGCAAATTGAACAAAGAAGTAAAATCAGAATAAAAGATGCAAAATGTCTCAAAACTCAATAATGAAATAAGGAAAATTTAAACCAAAATATCACGCATTTCCCGCACTTACCACCCCTGACCTTCATCTTTCTCGCCAAACACAATCCACTGTCTTTGAACATGTATGGAGGTCTTGAATCCATGTTCTAAATGGGAATCTTACTGTTTTTAATACTTCTTCCTTGTTATTGCATACCTTTTTCATTTGATAGGATTCAAAAGTACAGTTTATAGGTAAGATGAGGATCTAACTGAAAACTTGCCTGAATCAAGAGCTACTGTAATGACTTTTACCCCTGGATCAGCTAACTCTGGATATAGTCACTCTTCATGCATATATTTGGTAATATGGTGCTTATAGAAGATAAAATCCAAGGTTCATAAATTTACCAGAAGCATTTGCATGATCTTTTTAGTTTGTCATTTTATGACAAAATAGTATGAAGTTAAATGCGATGATTTATGAGGTCTCTTACCAGTTAATTGAAATGGTTTTGTTGCTTGATCTTTGGGTTTGCTGTTTTATGACCTTAGATCTCTGGGGTGATCTTGTCCTTCATTTTTGTGCTTATTGAGTCTATAAGAAATGGCAAGCAGACTTTCAGTTCCTTTTGTGCTTCGAATTCTATGAAAGTGCTCTTTGCTTGCAGGAGAAAGTCGAGATCTCCTCTGAGGAGTCATTGGAGGGAGAATCAGAGATCAAATCTAGAGCCATGAGTTTGTGAACGCATTGTTTTGTTTACTGCCGCATGTCTTGAGGTGTAAAATAGCTATACCCAATATTTAGAAGTTCTTCAGCTGTTTAATAATCTAATGACTCATTGTGAACTTGCTAGTCATTTCTGATCCCTCAAGAGTAAGCCGCACTTTGCTGGTTAGATTTTTAGGGACGGCTCAAGTAGATTTTGATTGAAACTGGAATGGTATCCTGTAGACTGTACATTGGGTAGACTCCCATGTACTTGGATCGGGTTGGACCCAACTGATTACCTGGTTTTTAGTTACTGGGTATCTGAACAATTGGGTTTGGGTCTGGGTTGACTGGGTTAGAGCATCTCTCCAACCTGAAACTCAAAAAATCCAGTTATTCACCGTGTAACTTATTTCTAGAATTCTTTTGATTCTTTATAAGTTTTGGGATAATTATGAGTATCGTGTAATAATAATCTCAAGAAATCAAGCTTTTATAATTCGAAACTCAAGAAATCAAGTTTCACTATTCACCACACTTATTAATCATTATACACTAATTATTCATCCACGATCTACTTTTTATTTTTTTCACCAAAATCAAAAAATTATTAATCTGTCTCACTATTCACTTTTTTATTTGATTGTGTAATAGAAAAATATAGGATATGGAGTAATAAGGGATATAGAGAGAGATTGTAATAATGAGGGATATGGAGTAATGGATTATTGTTTTCTAGTGTGTTTGTTTTGTATATATCTCATTAGATAATTTTTTTGTTGAAAAAAATTATCGAAAAAATTCACTAGAAAAAAATTCGTTGGGAAAAGTCCGTTGAATAAAATTCGTCGAAAAAATATCACCGAGAAAAGTTTATCTGAAAAATTTGTTGAAAAATTCGTTGGAAAAAGTTCGTTCTTAAAAATTCACCGGAAAAAGTTTAGTAATAAATTAGTTTTGATTCACCAATGGGTTAAATTCTCTTATGGATCAATATCTCGGTGTGTTGGGTTGATTATTCACAAGTATGATAGTAAATTATTTTTAGGCACCACATCTCGGGTATTTATGAAACTGATGATATCTTCCGGGTTAGCTTATGAGTTCTGACGTGTTAAACCCTGCAGGTGGATCTTAGGATCCGACACGAGAACAAGTTAAGCGGTAGTCCCGTGGCAGA
>JAOWBR010178471.1:0-10869 GCA_028571145.1 Dionaea muscipula
TTTTTTTTTTTTGATAAAACTGTAATATATTATCATTTTTAATTTGATGAGATGATATATCGTTTCATAAAAGAAATCATGAAAACAGAAAAATCCGCACACCCTGTAACGGAAGTGAAAACCCTAATATTCCGCATATAAAGGAGTTCCATTTCCATAACTTTCTCTCTCGGCAGCGCAGCACGGAGCATCATTTTTTCCTTAAACCCTAAGCCCAGTTTCGCTCGAAATCCTAAGCACAGCACAAAGATGATGGGAAGAGGAGGTACTAATTTCGATTTTTCATGTTCCAAATTTTGCCCATATATTTTGCTTTTGTTCATAATTTCTTGATTGTCGAACTGGATGTTGTGTAGTCGTTGTTCTATATCATTGCTTACTTATCTACCGGCGTGGGATTTCGATTTCGATTAACCCAATGTGGATTATCTGGATGGATGATTTTTTCGGATTGGAAAATGGGGTATGCTGATTTCTCCTTCTTTTGCTTGCGGTTTGGCAGGAAGAGGCGGCGGCGTTGGTCGTGGGAGAGGTGGAGGACGCGGTGGTGGGCGAAGTGGGTTTGGACCAAGAGGTAGAGATATGAAAAGTAGAGGAGGTGGAAGAGGCGGGCGCGGTGGTGGACGTGGTGGCGGACGAGGTGGTGGACGAGGTCGTGGCGGTGGCATGAAGGGAGGTAGCAGAGTGGTCATTGAGCCTCATAAGCACAAGGCTGTGTTCATTGCCAAGGGCAAAGAGGATGCCCTTGTTACGAAGAATCTGGTTCCGGGTGAATCGGTTTACAACGAGAAGAGGATCTCAGTTCAGGTCAGTAGATGGTCTCGAGTTAATGTGCTCAGCTGGGGTTTTTGTTGAATATTTCGTATTCTGTATTTGCTTTTGTTCTCGAGTGGGTGTTGGTGTTTATTTCTGTCCTTTGATTTGCTTTGCAGAAACGAGGTCATGTTATGACCTTTTGGTCTTTAACATTGCTCTTGATAAATATGGAACAAGAAAAAGAATTCAAACAGGGATTAAGTGCTTCATTGTTTCTTTTCAGTTTGAGTTCGACCACTGGTACCACTAGTAAACTGCAACCTTGGGTTCGGATCTCATCAGTGTCAATTACCTAATGAATATAAAATATTTGCAGATGTTCAGTTTTTACTTTGTATGAAGTAGAATGGCCTGTAGTAAGGTGCAGTAGCTAGTCTAACATAAATCCCTTTTCCCTGCATGCTTACTGTTACTTTCATGTATGTGTGTCCAGAATGAAGATGGGGCAAAGGTTGAGTATAGGGTTTGGAATCCTTTCCGTTCGAAGTTAGCTGCTGCAATTCTCGGTGGTGTGGATGATATCTGGATTGTAAGTGTTGGATGCAGAATTGGTTGCTTTTTTGGTTTTGGGCACACCTTAAATGCGACTTTCGTTTTGTTCATTCTTTCTATTCTTTGCAATATTTATGTAGAAACCTGGGGGTAAGGTGCTGTATCTTGGAGCTGCTTCAGGAACCACCGTGTCACATGTTTCTGATATTGTTGGCCCTGTAAGTTTTTTCTGTTTAACAATTTTGCCCCACGGATTTAATGTAATTCTTGGAATAAATGCTCCTGATATAATTATCTTGGCAGGAAGGAGTGGTGTATGCCGTCGAGTTTTCTCATAGAAGTGGTAGAGATTTGGTGAACATGGCGAAGAAAAGGACCAATGTTATACCTATCATTGAAGATGCTAGGCATCCATCAAAGTATAGATTTTTGGTTGGTATGGTTGATGTAATATTCTCCGATGTTGCTCAGCCTGATCAGGTTTGCTACTCATTGACACCCAATCTCATCCCTAAGATGTGTTTAGTAGATGTCATCTATTGTTGTGTTGATTTGATTTTTTTTTTTTTTTTTTTTTTGGAAATGTATCTCTTTTTTATGCTCTACTCAATCACTCCATAATTTCTATTATTATCTGTTTTCTATTATTCACTTGTTCGATAATATATACCTTGGTTGCTTTCATGTTACCAGATTATGGATGTTTATAAGATTTAGTGTGGTGTGGATTTTGAAGGCCAAGTATAATGCTTGTTTTGTCAAAATCATTGAATAGTTTATATGCTTGTGTTTCCTTTTGAAATCTGAAATTCTTTATGCTTCAACTGGACTTTTGCTTATTTCCTAATCAACCATCGCTTTAACTAATATGATTACCTTTGTGCTTGTATTTTTTGAAATAGCTAGCACAGGATGATTTCCTCGGATTCCCCTTCATGACTTAATGGGTGATGTCAACTCCGACTCTCTGATGCCGTCACTAATGGGTTATGTTATAATCAACCGTGGCTTTAACTAATATGTTTATTTTGTGCTTGTATTTTTTGAAATACCTAGCACAGGATGATTTCCTTGGATTCCCCTTCAAGACTTAACGGGTGATGTCAAATCCAAGTCTCTGATGCAGTTAACATCGGGTTATGTTAATACTCATGCGTGCTGTAATACTGTCTGCAATTTGGTTCTGTGTTGCCTATTCTCTTTTGGGTTTTTTTTCCTTCTTGCACTGACATAATTTTACTTCATTGTCTGTTTTTGTGAAATATCATGCACATGATGACTACCTCGGATTCCCCTTCAGGACTTACTGGGTGATGTCAACTCCGAGTTTCTGATTCATTGAGATCATTGATTATATTCCATCAATATCTGAATGTGTGATTTCTTTTGCTTCATTCAATCTAACACAAGTGTTTCTCAAGATTGTTGTTTGGAGCCTTTGGGTCTCATTTCATTCGTTTTCATGTTTGGTTCTGTTGATTGAAAACTAGCATATTCTATCATTCTAGCGGCCCATCGAGCGTAGCAAGTTTCCAATTTCTTCAATTTGGAGCTATCTCTTTGTTCAATTGATAGTACATAAGCCGTTCACAAGTCTAAAACAGAAATTTATGGAAGATTTCTACATGATGTGAAGTGGATCACTTTGTAGCATATGTTTGCCATTCCTTGATTGGTATCCACTTCTGCATGTCATTCAATTTGCGGAGGTTTGTTGTTCTCTTGATGAAAGGTGAGTTGAGTACACAGGATATTTCTCCAAAAACTCAAAGAAAGCAATACAAGTGGACAAGCAATGAGGCTGTCAAACTGGGTTTGTACTACAATAATAACGGTCACTTCCCACCGGATGGGGTCAGGCACACGTATCTGTAGGATACGTGTACACAAGAGCCAATAATTTTAGTGTACTGACTGTCGGCTACCTAATACGCACTGTCTTAACCTAATCAGAAAATTGGGAGATTAGGTTTGTACAACTTGTTTGCTTTATTTATCCGTTTGATCTCTCTGCAGGCTAGGATTCTTGCTTTGAACGCTTCGTACTTCCTCAAAACCGGGGGTCACTTTGTCATATCTATCAAGGTCGGTTTTGCTTGGCTGTGCAACCAATAGCAGCGTTTGTTTCTTATTGTTCTTTTTCTTTTTTCCTCGTTCTTTAACTTTTCTATGATCCTGCATCGCTGCATCGTTGTGGAACTCTCTATACCCATCTGTAATTTTACCCCAATGAAAGGTTTGTACACTTTGTTTATAAAGATTTTGAGCTGTAGAGAATACTTGTAATTAAATGTGTCTTTTGATACCATTTGCTTTGTGATGCTGATGATGTTGCAGGCGAACTGTATTGATTCAACTAGCCCGGCGGAGGCAGTGTTTGCAGCTGAGGTGAAGAAGATGCAAAAAGAACAGTTCAAGCCGATAGAGCAGGTTACTCTCGAGCCCTACGAAAGAGACCATGCTTGTGTGGTTGGAGCTTACCGCGTCCCGAAGAAACAGAAGCCTGCTGCCTAAAACTTATACTCGTTAGGGAAAATGAGATATCTCCCTTGTTGCTTTGCTCCTGCTTGCAACTCAACTGGGCTAACTTCACTTGCATAGCAGCATATGCTGTTATCGCTTCAGAATTTTATTACATACATTCGTTTTAGATGCTCTATTCAAGGCGTCAATCGACAGATTGCGGTCTTTTTTTTCTTTCCTATGAAACCGATCTAAGTGGAATATACAAGAAGCCCAAAAACAAAGCAATTAACACCAACTTATAATTGGAATATGCAATTAGTTTTCTAGTTTTGGGAAGCTATTCGCTAGAAAACTCAAATGAGAAAGATCGCTCATTCATATGCTCATAAATAAGAAAGTTCAGCTTTCACAGTGAAATGTTATTTAATTTTAGGCATCGTTCGTTAAAATGTTCAGCCCCTCCAGTCAAATGTTGATCAGTCAACATTTCGTCTGTTACCCGTATTATTGTACGGGACGAGTATTGGCCAATAAAAAGGAACACAAAGAGTGGTCATAGTAGAGATGTATATATTAAGGTAGATATATAATGACAGGTTACTTATGCAGAAGACCGTCAGGATTAAGAGAGTGGAGTCAATTGTGTAGGTACGATAGAAGGCGCAGAATGACTTGAAAATTGAGATTGATCCCCCGTGGCATGTGTTGGATGACTTTGCTTATGGCAGTGTGATTCATTATCATAACTTGATACATAATTATTTTAGTATAGTATAATTATTGAATTTGTGATTTATTACACGATTGAATCCCCGCTTTACGTATATCTGGAACCTTTGGTTTTGCATTTCTATACATTATCATACAATTGTTATTTATTATTGACGTCGGAATCAATCACAAAATAATACCTAAGTTAGGAAGATATTACTCAAGAAATGAGTAAAGGATGAGCAAGGGGTCGTACCTATAGGAAATTATAGTTACTATCAAATCTTGTGCAAAAATATACCAATTAGTGAATACGATAATTCATCAATAAATCAATCATGGATTAGGTGAAATAAAGTGAAATGGTGAAAATGAAAACAAAACAAACAAGCAGCAATTCAGATGTGGAAAACGTTTGATCAATCACCAAAAGGGTGATAAATATAATGACAAAATGAATGAATGCAAAGCAGACGTGAGAACAGTCAACAAGATACAATCGTGAACCATCTGACTATTAAGCTTAACAGATTAACCACTTCACCAAGTTTGACTATTTTGATCTAGGCAAATGCTGGATTCGGTCACCAAATCGTAAACCTAAAGAATCACTTATGCAAACTAGCTAAGGATTCGGTCACCTTATACTAGTCCTAATCAACATACGAGCATGAGGTTGTCAATCTCTTCTCTACCAATTGCTTTAAGAACAAGATTCACAATCAAGACTAAAATGGATCAAATCAGTGACAAGTTGTTCAACCCTAGAATGTATAGAGGAAACTCTCGCTTACCAAGATACCTTGATTGACGATACCTAACTGAAAAAGCATCCAGTTGAAGGTCTCAAACAAGTAGTAATATTCTACTTCGTCTCTCGAGTCAGAAGAATATACTCAAGAAAGATGTAGATAAACTAATATAGTCAAAACAAACTAAAGAAACTTAAATGAAATGAATTGTGCAATCTTTGAAGATTAAAGATTCACAAACCTAAAAATTGCAGTAATAACACGTTACCTACTGATCAGAGATGAGGAAATGATATATTCTGAATTCGATCACCAGCTAATGTATGATGATACTTCTCTGTCAGTCGATACAATCTTCAAGAATTGGTTCAATTACCCACTCTTTCGAGTTTATGTAAAAGAAACAATAATCAAAGATATAGAAATTGGATCACTAGAAGAAATTAACCAAGAACACAATCTATATTCTTCTTCATCTCTAAATATAACTTTTGGCCAAGAAAACGATTTTGAGAGAAAAGAATTTAGATTGAAGGGAAACATTCAAGCATTCTTGTAACCTAATCTTCATATATTTTATTTCTTTGTTTGTTCGAACCTAATCTTCTAATTAGGTTAGAGTAATACGTAATCAACGAAAAGTGATGGTGTAGTTGTGTAACTTGTCTTTGTTAAAAACCAATTACCCGCTAATAGTTCCACGGAAACAAAAACGGCTGGTCATTGCATAACTCGGCATTCTAACTCATGCAGATGACTACTGTCATATAACAGTATGCAAAATTCTAGTAATAAAACATACGTATATTGCCTTGGCTGAAAAAAAAAATAAAATAAAATAAGGGAAAGAAAGAAACTCCCTCCAACTATTACTATTTTGCTCATTCCACGCCCATCCATTTTGAGAAACATGATCACCTGCAGTGTCACAATTAATAAATCCAGATCAGAGACAACAGTTACAGGGTTAATTTCATGGTAGTCAATGAAAATACAGATTCCATCATTTTCTTCACTTTCTTCCACAACATTTGCCAGAAACAAAAAAAAAAAAAAAAAAAGGGTCATCGTCATCCATGGCTTTACCTCCAGTCTCATCCTCTACAACCTCGTCCCCTCCGAGATCATCAGATTCCAAGTGGGCGTCATTGCCGGAAACCATTTTTCATATCATATTAAACAAACTCATGCTCCTGTCTGATCTTGCTCGCTTTGGTGCCGTTTGTAGTCATTGGCGCTCTGCTGCCATGTTGAGGTTGCATCAGTTGAATGTAAGTGTAGACATGTATTTTAATAGCCAACTTCCTTTACTCCTCATCCCCACAGAAGATAATAGCGAGACAAGGCGAGATGTTTTCTCGGTTACTCATGGAAGGATATACAGCCTTCGCCTCCCCGTGCCCTATAGTAAGAGGTGTTCTGGCTCATCCCATGGATGGTTAATTACCATCGATAGCCAGACCTCCGTCATAACCCTGATGAACCCGTTTTTCTTTGGCAACAGCCGAGGTACAATCAACCTCCCAAGGTTCCTTGAGCCATCGACCCCCCCGGATGCTGACCTGGATGAATTCATCAATATCAATTATGAGTACTTGATTAGCAAGGCAATCCTGTCAGCTGATCCCATCGGTGATCCCGATGACTATGCCATTATGGTCATCTATGGTGACATGAGAAGGCTAGCCTTCTGTAGGTCCGGTGATGAAGATTGGACGTGCATGGAAGAGGTGCATGATATGTTCCAAGATGTCATATTCCGAAGTGGTCATTTTCTGGCGGTTAACCAAGAGGGCGAAGTGTACTGCTGTGATATCATTAGTGATCCTCCTAGGGCTAAACTGGTACTCCCAAGCATTGGCACTACGCTGAGGAACTATTCCCGGAGGTACATTGTCAAGACTCCAAATGGAAACATACTTCAGATTGCAAGGTTGGTCGAGAATACAACCACCTCCACAGGTGAGCCGGTGGCCAGCACCTATGGGTTCTTTGTCTTCAAAATGGTGGTCTTAGATGGGGTGCTTGGGTGGGAAGCCGAGGCTAGCCTTGGTAACGGATCATTGTTCCTGGGTGACAACCACTCTACTTATGTGGATGCCTCGAGGTTCCCAGGATGCCAAGAAAATTGCATCTACTTCACTGATGATTTTCATGATATCTACACTATGTATCATTTGCCCTACCGAGCATATGGCCCCTGTGATACAGGGATATACAAACTCAAAGACCACAGTTTCGACGACTTCTATACACCGAACTATTCACAGAGGCATATGCCACCACCTATCTGGTTGCTTCCAACAATTTAGAAATGTGCACTACATTGTTTGTGAGGTCAACTAAACCATTGCGGCCTATCCTATGTTGTAGTATTAATCACCATATTGTTTGTTCTGCTTCACATTTACGTATCACCTCGACAAGCGGGTGTAACCATAGATGGATGGTAGAAGTATGTTCCTTTTTCTGCATGATTGATTTCCCCCCTTAATTGCTTTTCCGTTCTCCCTTTTTCTCTCTTTTTCTGTTCATATTTGTTTCTTTTTATAAACAAGCATACTTGAGAGCACAAAACTTTGGCACACCAAAAGATGGCTAAAAAAATGGGGAAAGTAATTCTTCCAAGTTAATATCCAGACCTCACAAGGAAAACATGCAATAGAATTAAAGAATCGGCAATCTAAAGGAAAACAATGGCTGCTAATATCAGAAAGTCACGTAGAGAGCATGCAAATAAGAGCTATAGCTTTACCTGTTATGATGCCGTGACCTCTGCTCTGAATCTCCATACATTCTTGTCAATTTGCGTCACCTACAAAATGAAATAAGAATTGCAAATATTATTTTCATATAAGTCCATTAGGTCTACTAGTATTCCCGACCCTCTAATGAAAAAAAAAAAAATATAGCAGAGTTCTAAACTACTGGATATCTATTGAAATCCTGAAATCAACCACTCTCTTGTGAAAATAAATATTATTTATGGGTCTTCTACCTTCAAGTCGATCTTTTGATAGAGTTGGTTCCTTAATATGGTATCAGAGCAGACGTAACCAAAGATCACGAGTTCGAATCCTGCGAGCGTGACCCCCATTTATTTAACACTTGGTATAAAGTAGGGCCAGTACACAATCCACGCTTCAAGCCCAAAAGAGACATTCGTATGAGGGGAAGTGTTAAAATAAATATTATTTATGGGTCTTCTACCATCATATCGATCTTTTGGTAGAGTTGGTTCCTTAACATCTCTCACGTGCTGGCAACGCTGTCCAGATCAGGGTACACGTACAACACATAAGCAAAACAATTAGAGTTCAACACAGGCCATGTAAAAACTTTTTGCATTTTCTGCATGTGGGCTGTTATATATATAGATTATCTTAACATTTAATAAATACGCAACCTTAGTCGGAATAATAAGATATTGTATCTAGACACTTCAACCAAAATGGGACGACCATAAGTTAAGAAAGGTATTTAATGCCATATGAGTGTTTCAGAAAATCATCTGAGTAAAGATTTCAATATCAATACTAACACATTAAGTATGTACTCATATTCTTCTTTTCAATTCAACTTCCTCAATAAGCTATTCAGAGTAGATTCATCACAGAGCATCAATGAACCACAGTGGAAGTTCAAAAAATCATGCTGAATAGACAATAGTTTTGGATTGACAAGAGGCTAAGCTACAAAATACCAGGAGCCAACCATAATACCTCCTCGTTCTAGTTTGTCTTGTCGGCACGACCAATCAAAGCAATATCTGAACCGCACCATACCTCTGCAAATCCCAGAAATCAATGAATCCAATGCCCTTATATGAAGCACTGACAAGGAAAAAGATATGGAATAATAACCAACCACCTTAACTTATTGGTGATAGTCGTATAAAGCATTCGCAGTTTGAGGCGCAACTCCAGTGGTTAATATATAGAGCATCATATCAATAAACCACCGGAGAGTGAGACTGCCGAGTGTGGATGGCACAATTCGGAAGCAACTCGAATGTCATGGATGGCACAGTTTTCAAGCTGAAGTAACGTCTTCTTATTTTTATTTTATTTTTTTGGCAGGCTTCATGTTTACTCTTTCAGCATTAGAAGGTGGTTAGCATTTTAGGTCTGTCTACAAATGGTCTATAAAAATGCTGTGAGGAAGATCTCTGCTTGAATACACTGTGGTACCCCAAGCCCCATAAGACTCAAGTAATTGACAACTTTATTCCCTGTCTCTAAACTAACACGCTAGCCACTAAAACAACCTTGTTTTGCTCTAACTCGGTACCAATGATATGATATGGACTCAAAAGAAAGAAAAAAGGTTCAAGCTTAAATGTTTTAAAGTGCTCCAGCTCAAGCAGAGCTTGAACAACCAGTAAACCAGCAGCCTAAGTGAACTGCACGGGTAGTTCTTTTTGTTTAATGTTCCTACACAAAAGTAATAGTAAAATTGCTGAATAGAGATTCAACACATCAAAAGTTAATTAGCAGGAAAAAAAGTCTAGAAAGGCATAATCACGGTAATAACACTCTCCATGTAGTGTAGTTCAGATGTTGATTTGTAAAGGATATCAAGTGGCTTAATGGAGTCCGTTAAGCCACTGAGACAAAGAATCCCGTATACTAGTAGTTGTACGAATGCAGAGGCAATTGCAAATTAAAAATAAATACTGCAAGAAACTGAGGAAAATATTGATATCAAAAGGAAAAAGACAAAACTTGTAGTCTTGTACCTAGATGGCAACATAATTTGCCCATATACGGAAAGAGGTGTCAATCGGGAGGAAATTATAGGAAGCCTGAAGAATAAATCAGCATTTGATGGTATGACAATGAACGGTGATTAACTTAGCTACTAGTCGTTTGCTAAAAATGGTAATCATCAATTTTGGTCATTGAGGTAGACAGTTCCAAGACCCCATTAATTTCAACAAAGTAAAGTGAACATTTTGAAGGTTAAGGGCACAAATGCATTGCACGCTTGTGTATTATTTAACAAACCATCTAAACTCAATGATCAGTGTCAGGTGACAATCCGACAATGCACTTTGAGATTGACAAATGGATTGAACACATCCGCTGATCCGCTCCTCCTAGATGAATGGGTGAACCATACTCATGATGACTTGGTCTTGACTGCTCTTATATTTTGTCCAAAGAACAAGTTGACCAAAAACAATCTAAACTACCTACTAAATTCCCCACAATAAAGTAACCGTCTTAATGATACAAGTTAGAAGAAGAAAACCTTCGGCGTGTGGCCTATAACACGGGCAATTAAAATCTTCTGATTTTATACTTCTAAGGAGCTAATTTTCCTAGTTCCATGTTTACATCAAAGAATTCCCCACATCCAAAGAAGCTTGACTGTAACTAATTATTAAAACTATGTGGGCAATTTTCCTTCTTGTAATGTAAGCTCATCATAAGTTGGCATTCTGTCTATCTGACTAAGGATTCGACCCATAGCACATGGTTTCATAAAACCACATGATTTCTTGCTCAAAATCAAGTGGGTTTTACATGAAGAAGATTTGATCGTATATCTTGTTTCCTCTTTAAGCAAACACAAAATGCCAGAAAACAAGATTAACCACCAAGAGTTCAAGTTTGGGGTAAAGGACCAG
>JAOWBR010178482.1:0-19806 GCA_028571145.1 Dionaea muscipula
AAATCCAATGGCCCACAAAAGTCCACTCTTACTATTCCAAAGAGGGCATCCTTATTTGAAACTAATTATATATATATGTGTGTGTGTGGGAAGGGTTAGAAAAACAAAAGTTATGAATAAAATAGGGACAATAGCTCACAGCCATAGGTTTGAGAATTGAGTGGAAGGTCAAGAATAAAACATTCAAAAATACATCTCATCTTCAAAAATTCATATCACATCTCATCTCTGTCTTCGTTCTCCTCTTTGCATCGCGCCACCGCACTGCCACTCCACCGTGCACGTCAGCTGAACACGAAGATGAAAGGACTTGAAGTCCACTGACTCCTTTCGAATGAAGACAAAGAGGAAGACCAAGGGACAAGGAGGATTTGAAGACGAAGACGAAGGGGATTAAGCTCCGGTGAAGTCAATCGAAAACATAAAATGCTAGATCACCGGTTAACTTAAACTCTGTCTCGACTTTTTTCATTGTTTGTGCCCACATGTTTTTCAATGGATTCTAGTGAAATGGAACAATGTGATGGACGTTCTGCTGATGATAAGTATGGGGAAATTGAGATTACCGGTTAGGTCAAATCGTGTTTGCTGGATAGGTCAATTAGACTGTGCCGGGTAATTCAGATAGATTTTATCAGATAGTTGCTAAATTGATCTTGCCAGATAGTTGATATTGATTTTACTGGTTAGTTCAAATTGTGTTTGCCGGATAGGTCAAATTAATTTTGCTGGATAATTTCTCAATTGAGCCTACCGGATAGTTCAAATTGATCTTGCCGGATAGGTCAAACTGAATATGCCGGATAGGTCAAATTGAGCTTTGTTTGTCGGATAGGTCTAATTGAGTGATCTAAAAATGGAACAATGTCATCTATGCAGACTTAATTTCTATATAAATGGATCATGCCGATGGATTTTCAGCTTTTGACATTGTTTATGATCAATGTGGTGAATTTGCCTCTTGCGAAATTGGTGTTTATGAAAATCTGGAACAACTAAATGCAGTCAGTGTTGTAGGTTGTGATAAATTATTTGTGGGGAAGTACTTTGATAGCTTGGAAGATGAAAGGCAATGTTATGTGGATTATGGTATCCAACTAGGGTTTACAGTATGAAAAAGAAGCACCAATAAGGGTATTTCTCAGTCTAAGGAGATCACTGGGTTATATTTGTGTGTTCGCGGGAAGGGAGGCATAAAAAGCAAGAGGGGAAAGGGGATTATGATGTTGTCCAAGAAACTCTCGTTGACAACACTAGTGGCAGTAAAAGTGTCATGTCGAAGAAAAGTACATCGACAGTTAAATGTGGCTGCATGGCTAGTTTACGGGTGGCACATGAGCAATGCACTATGAAATGGAAGATCACTCAACTTAGCGAGGACCATAACCACGATCTTGTAACACCATCAAAGAGAAAGAAAATGAGGTCATTAAGAGAGATGCCACAGGCAGCCAAGGATTTAACTGAGGCGTTTCGCAGAGAGAATCTGTCAGTGGCATAATTACATGTTATTTTTGGTGGTAAACATGCCACCTTTGATGGTAGAGATTGTTGGAATCACTTGGAAAGGGTGAGACAGAGAGACTATAATACAGGTGATACAGTAGCGATGTTAAATTACTTCAGGAAGAAGCAAGCTGAAAATCCATAATTTTACTATGCTGTACAATTCAACGAAGAAGGAAGGGTAGCTAATTTTTTCTGGGTGGATGGACAATCAAGGAGTGTGATATCGGGGGAAATATACCCTAGGAATACGTGGCCAAAGGGTCCGAGATTGGACCGTCCGGCCTGACCAGACTAGACCTGAGCCATTGGTCAAACCATGGTCAAACCTGGTCAACCCCGGTCAACTGTGGCCAAACCCGATCGAACCCATCCCGGAAGATTCCCCATCTCGCCACGAGCGTGTGAGCGCTGAACGTTTGTCAATCGGAGCTCCATATTGCTCAAACGGGCTTTCCAAAGCTCCTAGGGTAAACCGGCCAGCCTGGCCGGCATGCTTGCCCGGTCTCCCATGCCTATAAATAAACCTTCACCCCTTCATTTCTTTGGACCAACTTCTCTCTCCACCTTCACCGGCCAAGCCTGCCCGGAGCACCCCTCTCCTCACCTACCCGAGTGCTTGCCCGGCCTCCTTTGCTTACTCGGCCTTCCTTCATTCAACCATTTTCCAACCCGGCCGAGGGAGGCACGCTCGAGCGGAGCAAGGGCGGGCCGACTAATTACTCTCTGTCTCTCTCTCTTTCCTGCATTTTCCGGTTCTCCTCACACGCAGGAGCTACCGGTTATTTTATATGCTTACTGACTTAAGCATCGGAGCGGTCTCCCCTAGGTCACACCTTGGGGTACCCTCTGACCCATTTGTTCGTCCGTCTCAGGTTCTCTCTTGGAGGGGATCGGAATTGCCTCAGGATCACCTTTCACTCCTCTCCCGATCCGATCGGGTCCTCTCCATCGGCCGAAGTCGCCTCATCCTGATCGGACCGGGACTTTGATGATCGCCTCTGGAAGGTCCTAGGTGCGGACCGGCCTGGGGATTTTTCCAGGAGTATCATTTGGCGTTGTGTATGGGAAATGACCGAAGAAGTCACGCCATGGTGATCCCGATGCGCCTAAAGACACTTTTCGACCCTGATCGCAACTGATCTCCTTCTCCCGTCGATCACACCGACGACGCTGGAGATTCCCTTCACCCACAAGCCCATACACAAAATGTCACACCCCACCTCAGGTGGACCAACGTACGAACCGTAGACCCCTACCACGACCCGCACAAGCCTACAACCCAACGGTCTAAAACAAAATACTAAATCAATCATGCAACAGGGGCCTAAAAACTGGACCAAAGCGAGAGAACAGTCTATCATCAAACATCAAAGTGAAACCAGGGTGAAGTCAAATGGTCTCATGACCAACCAAAACTGAATGGTAAACAAAAATCTCGAAATATCAAACATGCGGAAAGATACCAACAACTCAATCAAAGTCTACTAAATGAAACGCTAATAACATTAGATCATATCCTAAGAGGCCGCGAGTCCGTCTCCCCGCTGCATCCTCCTAGCTCTCAATCACATACCTGCAAAACCGTTCAATTGGGGGGTGTACATAGGGTTAAAAGAGTATCAAGTCATGCTATGAAGAATAATAAATATCAAGGTTCCATGAGGGTGTGGGAGTGGTCTAATTCAAACGTAAGATATCAGCTCTAGCACCTTAACCCGTGGCGCGGAGGTACTAAAGAAATAACAGGAGGGGACCACCCGCCACTGGTATAGGCTACAACTCATGGAACTTTAAGAAGAAACTCATGACAGCAAAATATGCAACAACTGGAGATAAAACAAATACTAGCTGTCATGCAAACATAGAATCTCAACATAAATAAATTGGAGGACACATGATATGAGAAAGTAAGGTAACAACAAGCAGGGAACAAGTCCAAAGCATCACTCATATCATGAATCCTCAAACAAGTGTGTGTCTCGTGTTACCACACACAAACTCCCAAGAACCAGTATGTCTCACCACGTACATGAACAACCTCACGGTAGCACCCATAGTCTACCACATATAAATGCTAAGATAGTCCCTAAGTCTACCACAAACTCCATCGGTAGCATCCGCAGTCCACCACTAAATGAAAATACTAAGGTAGATTAAGTCTCCCAAAAATGTCAGCTCGTGCGCGAAACATGGGATATCGCGTCTGAACATGGGTGTAAACCAGTATGGCAACCAGAATAGCCCCCCATGGCAGACTCCATCCAGGTCGACGTCAAGACCTAAGGACGTTGCGACACACGGAAACCCGTGTGGCCGAAGTTGACCCCCGAAGGAGACATATCCCTCAGGCTTAAATGAATCAATGAACACACCACATCCACCTCATCTCAAACTCATAACCTTAAATGATACCTCACATCCGCTCGTAAGAAAGATGACAATAGAAGGCCAACATAAATAACTACACTATCATGGATAATCATCATGATAAAATAGGGAAACTAGGCCAACTATAAAAAGAATATGTAACTCATCAAAAACATGCGAGTGGACAACAAACATGATAACATTCACAATTTATAGAGCATGAACTGCATATAAAGAGGTACCAAGGAAGGTCTATGAAAGAACGGCAATGCACAAGAATATGGAGGTGGAAGGTAGGGAAGGATTGTGTACACCCCTCACCTGGAATCCAGCAAAAGGCAAACACGAGCTAAGATCAACTACCACGCTCCCGTAGACGGTCACGTCACCACCTATGAGTCAACCAATGGAGAAAATCTCACTAAACAACTCATGCATGTTGAACATGCAAAACAGAGCATTATCAAGACAAACTACGCCTAAGCATGCCCCTAAGATCATCTTAGACCAAAAGGAAACAATCCCAAACTCCATGGAGAATTTAACCACGAACAGGGCAAACCAGTCGACCACTTTGGTACAAACCGGTCGACCGGTTAGGCTCCGTAGAGAGGACAAAGAGGTCCTCAAACATCCGGTCGACCGTTCCTCCTCTCATCTGGTCAACAGGATGCCCCTCCTGTAGGACACGAAGAAAGCAGACAGATAGGCATAAAAAATGTCGGTCGACCGTTTCCCACCAAGTTGGTCGACCGGATTGACCTGACGTAGAATGCGAATTCTGCAGAATCGCAGAATCGCCAAATCGACGCCAAAACTAAAAACACGACTTCCAGGTCAATCCAACATCCAAAACACATCCAAACATGCAAAACCAAGTCACTAAAAACATCCCTAACACGCCCAATCAATCCATGATCAAAGTAGGGCAAAAAACGACAAAACGGCAAATCCCAAAAACGAGAAAATGATGATGCACCAAATCCAATCCATCACAACCATTAAAATCATCATAGACAAGACCATCTAGCATCACCATCATCATCAATCAGCCCAAAACATGCCAATCATCCAACCAACACAAAAAAGAGAAAAGGGGAAAAACAAAATAAAATTACCGAAGGAGAAGATGATGATCCAATGAACGTCCCCCCGTGATTCAACCCGAGATGAGCGTCACCCTCCTCTTCTCTTCTTGTCGTCGGCACTACTGTGAGCAAAGGGAGAGAAGAGATGGAGATAGTGAGAGAGGGAGTTACATGAAAGAGGAGAAGAAAGAAGGGAGAGAAAATGCATGGGGGTTTCACTTAGGGATTAAATCCCAAAAAAAATCAATTCTAAACCCAAGGAGGGCAAAACCGTCAAATCCTCTCTTCATTAATGAGATAAAAATCTCAAAAGAAACAAAAAACGCACCCCACGGGATTCGAACCCAACTCTCCAATGAACCAAATGTCCTCTCCGCTTCCATTAAGCCGGTTGGGCTAGATGGAAGCCTTGATGATTTTGGTAACCCAAATTAAATAAAACTGGTCGGGCTAAGTCAAATAACCCAAATCAACTTAAAATCAAACGGGTTATCACACAAAATGACTCAGTCACTCGAGAAGAGGTCTCTCAAATGATGACCTAGATGATGGTGAGGATCATGACAGATATTCAGAGGAGATTGCCTCCTTCGCCACCAGAGGCAGCTCTAGAGTCCCCGATTCACGTAACTCCGATCAGGATGCAGCCCCCCTCAGAGCCTCAGCCCAGACCGGCTAGGTGGTGTAATTACCACAGGAGTTCTCGCCACAGCATTGAGGAGTGTCGAGTACTTTAACACTGGCGCACGACCATGCAGCCTCCTCCTCCTCCCCCAAAGACCCGTCGGACCAACGATAGATGATGCGATTTTTATAAAACACATAGTCATGACATAAAGAAATGTCGAGCGCTAACAGGTGGAAACACTTTGGACAGCATGAGCGCCCTCCTTCAAACAATTGCAAATCCTCCTCTCTGACTCGGAAAAGTCACGACAAAAGTCTAAGCCCTAAACCCGAAAACCAAGGAGCTTCAACCGCTTAGAGATGAACAGCCTCATCGGCTTTGATAGCACAAGAGCTCCCTAGGAAAAGAACAAAGCTCCTACCTATTCCATGTGCCTCATCTTCCAGATAGTATCGAGCACGAAATGCAGCCAGACAAGCATCATATGCTAGCGGAACTGCGAAGTAGTCAAGACCTGCACGCTCTCAACATAGATAACACATATTGCTTCTCCATCAGTGTTTCTACCCACTGAAGCAGATGACGCTAATGTTCCTGAGGAACAACACTGCGAACAGAAAATTCCATCATCCCGGATCGAAGCTAGATCATTTAAGAGCAACTTGAAACATTCAGATCCTATGGATGACCATCTTTGATTAAGAAGAAAGACAAGACATCATCCTCCGCAAAGAAGGATCTCAATTCCAGAAAGTCTCGCCATCAACTGAAGCAAACAGTCATCCATCAAAGGACAGACACCAAAGGCACCATCCTAGAGCACTCAAAGGTGTTCGCCACCTCCAAGACTTTGTCACGCAGGACTCACTGACGAGTCCCTTTTTATATTTTCTTTCTCTTTCTTTGTTGCTTATGCATGTTGCTTGTATATATTTGCTTGCAATTTTAATAAAATCTGGGACTGAATTGATCGTCGGAGCAGTCCCTTGAGGTTAAACACCTTGGCACCCTGCTGATAAGTTTATTGCCTAGTATAGATCCCAGGTCACGCAGGCTCAAGGAATCTGCTCTCCATAGCGTTGATGTCATACACATGACCTGCACCTCTGCTCGAATATCAAACGCACCTCGACTCAACTCAAATCCCCGGTGCCTCATTCTCACACCTCACTTTTTCCTTCTTGATAGAGAATGACGTAGAGACAATGACGAAGTGAGGATTTTTCCTTGTGGGGTAAAGCAAACCGGACCCGCCTCTTGCTTGTTAACAACGCCATAGGGAGACGAGCCTCTCCTACAACGGGCTTAAGTTGGCTCTGGCCCGCATATCTGTCTTAGTGGTCTTGTCAGGGTGACCTGTAGTTCCACGCTAGGGCTGTCCGCGCCACTGAGTCGGGTCCACTCTATAGGGAAAAATCCTACTTCCGCCTGGTTCTCGTTGAAAGTTTGTTCGTTTGCTTTTATTTCCAGCTTTATGCATATTTTTATGCTTTTAATCAGTGACTAACTCAATCTTTGAAGCGGTCTCCTAAGGTTAACCGCCTTAGGAACTCGCTGATGAGTTTGTTGCATAGCACAGGTCCTAAAATATTTTATGTCGCTCACTCCGCTTTGGGCAAGCATTGACCTCCCGACCCGTTTCCCTATCCAACTTTTAGGCACGCTCAACAAGCAGACAAAGTGTATATCCGCCTACATGCATAGGTTCATGACCTCTAACCCTTTACGTCTCTCCCTTATTTTGATAGATAATGAACACGAGCATAATGACAAAGTGAGGATTTTTCCTTGCGGGGTAAAGTAAACCGGACCCGTCTCTCGCTTGTTAACAACGCCAGAAGGAGACGAACTCATCCCACAACGAGTATAAGCTGCCTCTCACCAGCATTTCTGTCTCAGTGGTCTTGTCAAGGTGACCTATAGTTCCACGCCAGGGTTTTCTGCGCCACTAAGTCGGGTCCGCTCTGCAGGGAAAAATCCTATCTCCGTCTGGTCCTCTCTAAGAAGACGACTCTTACTTTCCCTCTCTAGTTGTATTTGCTTCCCTATTTTGCCTGTAGTTGTTTGTTGTGTGATGGTAGGCATACAGGACATCTCTGCTCTCAACTCACTCGTTGCTTCCAATGGTTTATACTCACCCGTTATTCCCAACAGTTTATTCACACCGGCTTTGAAGCCATTTCCACCTCCTTGTAGGCCGGATCCGTCCCGCCTCGTAGTTTATTCCTGTGGCCTGAATTGTTCCGTACGGAAGCCGTGTAAACCGGGTAGCTCTCGCCGTGTTTCCCTGAAGTAGAGGTGAACCCCTCCAGGAAGCCAGTGGTCTTACTTCGTCTCGCACAGAGGTCTATAAGTCGGGTAGCTCCCGTCTGTATAGATAAAACTGGGACCACTCCCACACAGTTATCGGTTGTTATCCCGTCCTGAAGTCGAAAGGATCTAGTCCACTTCAATGATGATAGAGATAACACCCGCCAGTTGTGGCTCCTTTGCAACTAGTGAGCCACGACTGATCAACGAATCGACCGGAGATTGCTTCCAACTCATCGGCTGTCAAATTCTACCGTTCGGTCGCCAATACCAGCTGTTATAGGTTTTCTACTTCATTTATTTGACTCACACCGACTTTTTAGTCGTTTTAATCAGCTTCTCAACTAACTCACACCGACGTTTTAGTCGCTTTAATCAGTTTCTTAACCGACAGACACCGGCTCTTTAGCCGTTTTTATTCGATTCTCGGAAGAATTCACTACTCTCTTATATCAAATACACGTCTAACCACTCTTGTGCAAGTTTTTAGTATTTCTAAGTACAGGACCGCAGGTTATATACTGCATCCACAGCTCTATCTAGAAAATGAGAGATGAAGCGCATAAACCAATCATTTTCTCCGCATGAGTCGGATCACTCCCGTGAAGATAATCCAAGTTGAGCTTCTCATGGTGCGTCAGTTTAGAGTTCACCAACATGCGAAAAATTGAAAATGACTCTGAAAACTTTCCTCGCTTTGAGTGGCGCTTCAGCTTTTATCATCAACATACCAGCCATCACCTATCTTTAGATTGGATAGATGTCGAATCGAACCGCTCAGTCACTATTATCATCTACTTTTAAGATGTTATATCACCTGGTTAACAAACCGCCAGTTGTTATTCTTCTGGTTCACTAACCAGTCAAATTCGACCGTTCGGTCATTATCGTTATTGGTATCAGAACTAATATAAAGTTTGTCCTCCAACCGCAGGACTATTCCTATCGATTTTATAATCTCTTTGGCTTCAAAGGCAATGTTTACCTTCGGACGTCATAGCCGTTTCTTTGGCCGTTCAGCCGCAATTATATTTTCGGCTTCTCAATTACAACCTCTGGATTTATAAGACGGGCATATTATTATTGGCATAATTGGCCCTTATCCGCTTCTGGCTTAATGGTTGTCAAGTTTGTCCGTATAGTTGCCCTTATTATATACTTCAGAATCTTCGACCCGGCGCCAAATAGTCGTTATTCACTTGAAAGTCGGGGATTCGCCCGTCGGTCGTTCGACCGAGTATTTATGTTTGGCCGCTCAGCTTCTAGCATGGACTCATCGGCCACGGCCCGTTCTCAGTCATCGATTGTGAAGATCGACCATTCGGTAGTCACTATTATGTTTCTCAAGGATTTTATGACAATCAAATGTCTCTCCTTTGGTCGCTATTATATATTCCGACTCACCAATCAGCGATTATCGAGCGCTCTTAGTCCATGAGCGATGATGTATGGCCATTCGATCACCAGTATCCTTTATTTTCAAGTTATCACACCATCTAACTATCATTGCTATATGTTTTAATTTCAGGACCGACATCTCCGGCTCCTCAGCCGTCATCTCCATCTCCTCAGCCGTCAGCTCGCTCCACAGCCGACGCTTCGGGCCTCTCAAAGCCAAATGCTCCCAGCTTTTCAGCCGATGTCGTAAATACTGGCTTTTATCAACAACTTTCTTTTGGACTGAATACATATAAATTCTACAGGCCCGCAGGACGCAAAGATCTCAGCTTGGCGTCAACTTTCCAACGTATTCCGGATCCGGGTCATCTCCTCGGCAAGCGCTTCTACACTAGGTAAATTTTATCCATTCATCTCATGGACCACATAGCGACAGAGTTCGCTCGGGTTATTGATTCACCTCGACGCCCCCGACCATTTCTTTTAAACCAGCACCGGTATCCAAAGATCAGGCTAACCGGCTTCCAGGAGACTGTTCAACCCCCTTTTTGCATGCCAGTCTGCTCCGGTAGATTGGCTCCGACTTTGTCTGGCTACATTTCGTGCTCGAAAATATCTAGAAGACGAGGCACATGGAATGGGCAGGAGCTTGATTCTTTTCCTGGGGAGCTCGTGTGCTTTCAAAGCCGATGAGGGTGTTCCTCCCCAAGCGGTTAAAGGTTTTTGGTTTTCGAGTTCAGGGCTTGGACTTCTGTCGTGACTTTTCTGAGTCGGAGAGGAGGATTTGCAACTGTCTGAAGGAGGGCGCTCATGTTTTCCAAAGCATTTCCACCTATTAAGCGCTCGACATTTCTTTGTGTCATGGCTATGTGTTTTACAAAAATCGCATCATCTATCATCGGTCCGACAGGTCTTTGGGGGAGGAGGAGAAGGTTGCCTGGTCGTGCACCAGTGCTGATGTACTCAGCACTCCTCAGTTCTGTGGCGAGAACTTCTGTGGTAGTTACACCACATAGCTGGTCTGGGCTGAGGCTCTGCAAGGGGCTGCATCCTGATCGGAGTTGCGTGAATTAGGGACTCCAGAGCTGCCTCTGGTGGCGAAGGAGGCAGTCTCCTATGAATCTCTACCATGATCCTCGCCGTCATTTGGGTCATCATCTAAGTGACCTCTTCTCGAGTGACTGAGTCATTTTGTGTTTGGGCTTGTGGGCGAAGGGAATCTCCAGCGTCGTCTATGTGATCGATGGGAGATGGAGATCGGTTGCGACGAGGATTGCAAAGTCTCTTTGGGCGCATCGGGATCACCATGGCGTGACTTCTTCGGTCATTTCCCACAGACGGCGCCAAAATGATACTCCTGGAAAAATCCCGGAGGCGGTCCGCACCTAGGACCTTTCAGAAGCGATCATCAAAGTCCCGGTCCGATCGGGATGAGGCATCTCCGGCCGACAGTGAGGACCCGATCGGCTCGGGGGACGAGTGAAAGGTGATCTTAAGGCGATTTCGATTCACTCCAAGGGAGAACCTGAGACGGACGAACAAACGGGTTGGAGGGTACCCCGAGGTGTGACCCCGGGGAGACCACTCTAATGCTTAAGTCAGCAAGCATCTAAAATGACCGGTAGCTCCTGCGTGTGAGGAGAACCGGGAAATGCAGGAAAAAGAGACAGAGAGAGAGAGAGAGAGAGAGAGAGAGAGAGAGAGAGCAATTAGTCGGGCCGTCCTCGCTCCGCTCGGGCATGCCTCTCTCAGCCTAGTCGAAAAATGATTGAACGAAGGAAGGTCGGGCAAGCAAAAGAGGCCGAACAGGGGAGGAGAGGGGTGCTCCGGGAAGTCTTGGCAAGTGAAGGTAGAAATGAAGGGGTGGAAGCCTATTTATAGGCATGGGAGACCAGCCAGGCATGCCGGCCAGGCTGGCCTCTTCGCCCTGGGAACTTCGAAAAGCCCGTTTGAGCAATCCAGAGCTCCAATTGACGAACGGTCAGCACCCACACGCTCGTGGAGAGATGGTGAATCTTCCGGGATGAGTTTGGTCGGATTTGGCCGGGGTTGACTAAGGTTGACCGTGTTTGACCATAGTTTGACCAAGGGCTCAGGTCTAGTCGGGTCTGTCCGGACAATCCAATCTCGGACCCTTTGGCCACGTGTTCCTAAGGGATATTTCCCCCAATATCAGAGTGCATATAGTCATTTTGGTGATGTTGTAACATTTGATATTACATAACGAACAAACAAATATGAGATGCCTTTTCACCGTTTATAGGCGTCAACCACCACTACCAGACGATTCCATTTGGAAGTGGATTATTGTGTGATGAGACCGAAGAAACATTTGTGTGACTATTTAACACGTGGTTGGAAGTTATTGGAAATTTCCCTCCAATTTGCATTATTATTGATCAGGACTTGGCCATGAGGGGTGCAATTGCCAAGGTTTTTTCCACAAGTCGTCACCGATTATGTATTTGGCATATAAAGAAGAAGTTTGCTGAAAAGCTATTGCATCTGTTCTATGAGAAATCACAATTTAAGAAGGAAATTAAAGGGTGTATTCACTGGACATATATGACACATGATTTTGAAGAACAATGGCAAAGATTGATGGTAGAATATGGATTAGAGAACAATGATTAGCTTTGTCAACTTTTTGCCATACGAGGGTCGTGGTTCCGGTGTTTAGTCGTTCCACATTTTTTACGGGTTTGGTAATTTTATTTACTCGTGATTATGTTCAGATTTCATGTTCTGATTTTATTGTAGAATACATAGTTTATTATTTACTGATTGAAGATTGTTTACTCATTCAAGATTATTTACTCATTGAAGATTTTAAAATATACCACAATCTTCTGCAAGGATGAATACCACAGGTAGGAGCGATGGAATAAACTCGTTCTTTGATGCATTTGTGTCACCGAAGACCACACTTAGAGAGTTTGTGGAAAGTTACGATAGGGCATTGAAGAAGGTTGTGTTGAATGAAACAAATGAAGACTTTGAATCTGAGCACAAGGATCGTATCGTTGAAAGGGGAAACCTTTTGATGAGACATGCGACAACGGTGTACACAAAGAACATATTTGTCAAAACTGTTAGCCGAATGGGAACAAGTGTGGAAGTTCAAGGTTGATCGTGAAGAATGGGCAAATGATTGACACTTCTTCCATGTCAAAACAAAGGAAGAAGTTGGTGGTTACATAAAATAATTTATTGTACAATTACGGCCTGCAAATCACTTTGGCACATGTAGCTGCAAGCAATGGGAATTCTCAGGATTGATTTGTACACACATAATGAAAGTGTTTCAAAGAATGGATGTAGATAAGATATCAGAAGCTTTCATTCTTGCAAGATGGAGGAAAGGGGCTAACAAGTTTAGGGTCATGGATTCGGCCCAAGTGTTGAGAGGTCTTGAGTATGATAGTGAAGAGGTGAAGGCTCTACGACTCAATCGTATGTGTACCGAGATGACTAGGCTAGCATACAGAGGAGCACCATTCAAAGAAGGGTATCTTGCATTCATAAAGGGAGCAAAGTACACAAACGATTTAGTTGAAGCAGCTATTAGTCAAGCAATGATGGAGCGGGCAACTCAAGATGGGTGTTCCAAGGTTGCAACCCATGTTCCAACTGGCCCCCAGATGTTATACCTGTACCCGTATTATGGCTTTAAATATTATTTTATTACTATTAATTATTATTATATTATTATTAGTATAATAATAATCTATAGTGATTTTTAGTGACTTTGAATAGCTTGTAGAAGCTAAGAATCAATTTTTAAAGTTAAGTTGACCGTTTCGGAGAAAATGGGGCAAAATAGTCAGTTTTGCCAAAAAGACATCGAAAAAATATAATTTTGGTATCGTTGGATTCGTTATGAAAATGGAGACCGTCGACTACCATATTGTTAAGGTTGGATTTATTTTGGAGACACGGTACAAGTTTGGTACAACTTTGGACATAATTTGTTATGAATGTGTTTAACCATGGTTATCTTTGGAAAGGAGGTGCACGGCTGGAGGAGGGGCTGAAGGCTACCTTTGTTGACTTGGAACCATGTGGATAGGAATTTAAAATCAAGAGTCATCCTAAGTTAAGCTAGGGTGAAGACACCCACCTACTTGCTTAAGACTTAGCCTTGAAGACTTCTAAATGGTCCTAATCTGATTCCCATAAGCTAAGTAAAGGAAAAGGAAACAAAACCAGAAGGAAAGGAAAGAAAAGGAACGGACAGAAAGAAAAAGAGGACAAAGAAGGAAAGAAGAAAGAAAGGAAACGAAAGAAGGAAAAGAGAAGGAGAATTCTAGTGTGTGCTTGTGATCTCTTGTGTGTGGCTTGATTAAGCTCAAGGGGAAGACATTAATCCCTTCATCTCAGAGATTTAAAGGTGAGGATCCAGTTTAGTTTGATGCTCTTTAAGGCTAGAATAAATTGGAAGCATGTATGGATGTTCAACTATGCTTTTCCATGTGATTATGGATTTTTCATTATGTGAAATGATGAACTAGCTACTGTTTTGGCATGGAAGAGGTTTAAGCATATTATTCCTATGATTTAAGACTTGTATTGGCTGCTAATTCAAGCTTGAGGATGATGAAATGTGTAATACATGCTTGGAAATTCTAGGTTAATGAATTCATGGATATTCATGAATTTCATTTGGTGATTCTGAGTAATACTTGATGAAAGCAAGTAGAGATGGTTAGAATATGCCTTGGGAGTGTTTTTTAATGTGTTTGAGGCTTTGGAATCAAGTTTGGTTCGAATTTGAGTTAATTTCGATAGAGGACAGAAAATGCGTTTTTTGCCGAAACTGAAGAGGTCGACCGGTCCTGTCAACCGGCTTGTCAACCGGGGCGTGGTTGACCAGTTTTAATAAAAAAATGTCGACCGGTTTTGCTGTGACAATTCCTGTTTGTGATTTTTAGATTTCTGTCTTTTGAACTTTGACCCTAGGAGTTTGGGGAATGCCTTGAGCATGTATTTAAGGATATTTAAGACTTGTCTAAAGGTTCTTAGAAGGGATTAAGGACTTGATTTGGTTTAATTATCAAATACGGTATTTTAAGCATATATATTAATTATGATTCACTTTTATACACAGGACTTGATATCGTGCATCAAGTGGACCTGTGAGGATTATTCTATATTTGTGCATCGTAGAGCACCAGGTAAGGAGTAGTAGCCTTCGCGATTTCCATGTGAATTTCCCATAGACCTACGGGTCAAGACTGGACCTATTGTATGGAAGCATGTCACTTGTTTTCCATTTTCATATGAGGCATGATATATGTATGTTGTCTCTGCATTAATATGTTGTCTCTGCATAATCAACGCCTAATATGTTGTCTCTGCATAACTAAACTGAATAAAGTACCAGACACGAGATGGTTTAAGTCCCTGGAATATATTCCTTAAAAAGGGTGAAATGACTGACCTTTCTAAGGGTGACCACGGCCACCTTCGGGTGTAATAACGTCCATAAGTCTTTCCGCTCGCCACGGGGGACTAGGGAAGTTTATAAACTTCTGGTGATTGTACATTGTCTCTGGTCATCATCATGTCAGGATGTACGCCAGTAGTTGGGGATCCCTTGTCTTTCTTTTAGGCTATGGCAGACCATATCTCTCGTGATCGTCTATTGACTAAACATAAAGAACAATATGAGGTTGTCACTGTCTCAAGGAATAAACGTATGAGGTTGTCACCGTCTTGATCCGGATATTGCTATCCTCAGGAGAAAAAGACTAAGTGTAGTTGAATGCTTGACCCTTGTCTTGGACAGAGTACTACACACAGTGTGCATACAACAACAAGTATACTGGTCGTATCAAGTAATAAAGTAGTGAGAAAAGTATCATCTCCTCAGGGACTAGTTGAATAGAAATCAGAATTTAAGCAAAGGAACTAAATCAAACTGGGTAATGATTAATTCAAGGAAGAGGTTGCCCCTTAATCTTGTGACTTATCGAGTCTCAGAATAAGGGTGAAAGCTTAAAACAGAATCTAAAATTAAGTTTGCAGTAAAGGAAAGCAGGAATTTAAGATAGATCAACTCTCAAATTCAAGGAGTTGTCAATTCCTAGAGATGAGAGACAGAGCTCAAGTGATTCCAACGATTTGTCAGATCAGAGGATCACTGAACAGAATTATTTCTAAACTAGGAAAAACTGTAGAGGATAAAACTGAGCGAGACTCTACTAGTGCTTACACTGTCACTGTAAGTCGTTCGAACTCGAGCTCAATTAGAAACGAAAAGAACTTAAACTAAGTTACAAATTAAAGGCAATCTACTACTCAAGTTGGAATGCAGAATCGCTTCACTGATTGTCACTTATCAATTAATCATATATCTGTGATTCGGAACAAGAGTGCAACGTGAGCATGAAAGTGGAAAGAATTAATTAAGAAAGTACTGTACTCTACTGATCAAAGCATTATCACTATGCCAGGATTTTGAATACAGGGAAGGCCTCGTACTCTAAGGAATTTCTTCTTCTCCTTACTTACACTCACTCTGTCACTAGCAAATGCTCTCAGGTAAGCAGTGTACTATTCTTGCAAAAGGTCGACCCCTTTCTCAGCGTCATAAGGTCGGAATTTAAAGGCATAAAGCATCTAGGAAATTATTTCTAATTTACAATAATCTAAGGCTGTAATTCGTCCAGGTGTTGCTTTGATGGAAGCCTAGGATTGATTCGGATGTCGCTTTCATTCTCACCGGCCTCTGTTGCAAAACGATTAAGTGTCAGAGCATCGTTTTCAGCTACAGCTGTCATGGATTGTAGGGGACCACTGCCTAAACTCTGGGGCGACATTGATTCTTGGAGGATCCCGTCCCAGGTGGTGCTGATTAAGTTGTCCCGGACACATTGGTGTCGGGTCTTCTACAATTGCGCATCCTCCGGGATAATTTAAATGTTGGGACATCCTTTTAGAGATGGTGTTTTGAGCATACTTCTGTCCGATGCTTCAAAGCTTTACTGATTGGCTTGATCCTTGATTACGGGACTTGGTGTTGAATCTCTTCTAGCTGGGACTAAGGTCATTTTGTACCGGCTTTGCTAAAGATTGATGAATTTTTCTCCGAGACAAGAGGTCCTGTGAAATGAGAAAGAAAAATCATAGAATTGGAGTATATCTTGTAAAACAGATATAAAAACTCAACTAAAGAGACTCTGAAAATGACCATTTTATGGTCATATCAACCCCCTCAAACTTAAGTCTTTGCTTGCCCTCAAGCAAAGGAAAGAATAAAGAATAGAGAGTTCGAGAAAATCAAGATCATCTATGTAAGTGACATGAGCAAGTCCTTAAACCAATAAAATTCTTCAACAGACTGATCTCCGTACCCCTTTTAATTCCCAGAGGCTCAATCTCCATTTCATGGAGCAATGGAATTCCTGCTTGTAATTAAGGAATGGCTAAGAATCTCTCACTCAATGAGCTCTCTCTATCTTATTTTTGTATTTTCTGAGGGAGAACAGACCACTCTCTCGCTTACTTGAAACACATTTGCCATTGACAATGGCTGGGAACTAGGATGCTCAGAAGGTTTGACTTCCTCCCGGAACTAACAGTGCTTTTAGATCAGAAGGACTTGGAAGGCATGAATTGCTTTGGAAGGGGTGTGCTTTTAGCTAGGTTCCGATGAACAATTGTCCCAGGCACACCAATCTGAGTAATAAGTAAATATCTTTTCCTTTCAGAAGAAATGCCCTTTCTTTCATAAATCCTAATCTTCCTTCATTAGTCTCCTCTTGTAGCTACCTCCTTTGTGATCAGGCGTCAACTTTTCATTGAACCCTTACTGTCCTTGACTTGGCCTCGCCCCATTAACATTCTACCCACCGTCGGAACTTATAACGGTTTCCCAATTGCGGGGCGGAGGTGCTACCATGTTGGTGTTCGTGATGCTTCTAAAAATTTTCATTCTTCATTGTTTTTCAACTTGTTGTCTGTAACCAACTTGATTCTTTCAATCACAAGAGGGATATTGTTTTCTCTCTTTTCCATGCTTTTGTATCTGTTAAAATTCATCTTTTCACTATCTAGGGAATTCAAAATGACCCTAATCCTTCTCCTTGTATCCCCTTAAACTTAGTCAATCGTCTCATTTGTGGTTTAATCAAAGAAGGGTTTGTTAACGTTGAGGCTTCGAAAGGGTCAACTTAGATAATTTTGTGGGAAAAAAATGATAGAGGCTCTAGATTGACCAAGAATTCCAAAATCATTTCCAAAGCACTGTTGATTCCGAGTGTTTTTTTTTTTTTTTTGAGCATGAGGCGTGATGTAGGCCTTAAAATTTATTTCAAATCTCCTGGAAGGAACTCACTTCTCTCAATAATTCGAGTTCATAGCCAGATCTTACTAAAAGCAGGAAAATTTTCTCTCTACATCCTAGATTGAGCATGGTTAAAAAGACAGGACCGGGAATCACGATAACAGAAAATTATTGGGTTAATGACTAAATGGCCAATTGCATAGTTCATCCTAGTATGGAAAAGGAAGATGAAAAGGAATTAAATAAACTAAAAGGGAAAATAGAAACAAAATAAAATAGGGTCCCGGCCCATGCAAAAAGGATAGTCGGGATTGGTTCATCCGGGACAGAAGTCCCTACTACCCAACCCCCAAAAACTTAACATGTGGTCGTTGTCCTCAATGGCTCAAAAGGAGGGGAAACAAAATAAAAGGAGAGAGTGCACCTGTACGAGGCCGCGATGGCGAAGGACATAAGAGATTGACGCCTCTCGTGCTGTGCGGTGAATTTGAGAGAAGCTTCGTAAAACCCTAAACAACGTAGCCTGCGGTGGCGGCAAAATTGTGGCAAGCATAGTGTTGCAGACGTGAGAGAATTCAGCTAAGTGGTGTGCTTCATTAGAAGGTAAACCCAATCTTCCTAATTCGCAAGTAGAATTTGTAATGGCTCATAGTTCATCTCAGCAAAGCGAATTCCGCCAAGCTTTGAATACCAGAAAAATTCAATACAACCCCAGTGGTATTGTGGATGCACGATCGATCTTAACAGAAAGAGATTGCGAGGAGATCAGTTTAGTGTATCCACTTCCTGATGGGTGGAGGTTTAGGTTACCCAGGGCTGCCGAAAGGCCATTGAATCCAAGTACCCCAAATACGTTCGCAGTTCATTTTGATTCCTTGAAAGTCGGATTGCGGTTTCCTCTTCATCCATTTACAGAAGCCATTTTATAAAATCATGATTTGTTACCATGCCAATTTTATCCTAACTCATGGATGATCATTACCTCGTACATTATTCGATGCAAAAGAGCTGGAGCAGAACCTTCAATTCCTATGTTCTATAAGCTGTTCAAATTAACTGATAACCGAGATGAGCACCAAGTATCCACAAGGTACGTTAGCTTTGTATTGGTGAAAGGAGGTTATGGAGTGGTTGAGATGAAGAGCAATGTGAAGTTCTGGAAGGTGAAGTTCTTGTTCATTACCACATTGCCAGCTGAATTCCATACGCAGCCAAGGGTTGTGTAATTATCCCTGAAATGTCCGATCAAAGATGTGTTAGATGCAGAGGAAGAGTCATTGAGGAACATGTTCTCGACGAAGACGCTCATGGCGCCTAAGTGGGAGAGTATCATCAGTTTAAGCACCTTGGAGAAATATGGCATTTCCACTGTCCCGCATCCTTGTAGGCAACAAACGTAGTTGAAAATGGTAATTTCAAAATGCTGGTGCAAAGTGACTAACGTGAATTTTGATTTTGTTGTGCAGCTGGGGTAGACATGGGATTGCCAGAAGAGATGTAACAATACTACTCTCTGCACAAGGAATATTACGGAGTGGGAAAAGCTTTGGATGATGTGCAACCAGTGGATGTCAATGAAGAAGGACAGGAGCAAGGAAAGTGGAAAAGAGATGTGAAAAAGGCAAGAACGCAAGGAGGGGAAGAGCAGATAAAGAAATCAAGGGAGAAGGAGGAAGAATTACTGGCAGAACTGGTTACTGATAAGGCAATCAGATAATATATAAAGAAAATAAAGTTAGTTGTGTCAGAGGAGAAGTTGGACGAAGAAAAAGAAGGGAAAGAAGTGGAGGGAGAAGTCAGAAAAGAGGTAAAGAGGGGAGGAGTAGAGATGACAGCCATGGAGATCACCAGAACAGATGATGACAATCTAGAGCAATTGATTGGCGACTTTGGAAAGAGTGACTGAAATATAGCTTTGGGGTCTGGAGAGTTTGGTATGGAAGAAACGGTGGAGAAGATGGAGATTAGGGAGATACAGAATGAAACCGCTCAAAGGAATGAGCAAGTCTTGATGAACGAAAGATCAGTAATTGGTGATGGGGCGGTGGAAATATTAGAGAGAAAGGAGGAGGAGATACAAAGTAATGGTTGTTCAACTGGGGCGGAGCAGGACGACATGGAAAAGGTAAGGACAGTGACTGAGCCGAAAGGAGGTGGTAGTGTGGAGACAGAAATGAGAACTTTTGAATGGAGACAAGAGGAAGAAGTAAGAGAGGTGG
>JAOWBR010178483.1:0-10868 GCA_028571145.1 Dionaea muscipula
TTCTGCATTTTGAAGATTTTGAACTGAAAACTGTTTTCTGTTTTCAGAAACAGAAAACAGAAAATTCAAACCAAACGCGTTTTCTGTTTTCTATAAAACAGAAAACACAGAAAACAGAAAACAGTGTAAACCAAACAGTTTTAAGATTTGTTGGTAGTAGGGACAAAGGGGGAGACGAAACCCAAAACGGAGGCTATCCTCATAGACAGACATCATATTCATCTTAGGATCAAAAGGGCGGTCACGGTAGGAAGTCTAAAGTATAGATTTCTTAAACTCAAAACAAAAAACAAAAATGGATCTATCAAAACAAAAAACAGACAAACCAAAACTTTGATATATTTCTTAAACTTTGATGTTTTATAACAATGGATGTTTCATTTATACCTAGCGTCTTCATCTTAACAAAATTAATTTCTAATTCTTTTAATCTCTTATACACATAAGTTTGAAGTCTAAAGTATAAAACATGTCGAGATGTTTTATCATGAAATAAAATCACACACATTGTGCATAATATATAATGATTATTCAAATAATTATGATACGTTGTCGAATCTCTCAAGCCACATCCAAAAAAAAAACAAAAGACAAAGCCCTCACACCATAAAATAATTCAAGCCATATTTGATCTATCATTTGTTCTGCTTTGCTTTTTTTTAAACCGAATTATATAATATGTCCATCCACCAATATTTATTTCCCTTGTAATGCCACCTTTCTATCAAATAATCTGAAATACTATTTGTAGGAATAACTCAAAGATTCTTTATCAAGAAGATATTCAGTATACTCGTCAATAAAATAAAATGCATCATTTTCTCTCTTAAATAACTAAACTTTGATTTCAATAAATCACTTTTAATTGAAACACATAACATATTAAATTTTAATATGTTTCTAATTTTAGGGTTTGAAATTCATACCCAAAACTTTAGAGTCTCAATATCCTGTAACATAGAAAGACTTATAACAAATTGTTTATATGATTCCAATCTATATTTCAAAAGAAACAAAAGCCTTCAACCACTTTCCAGAATTGACTACCATAATATCATATTATACAAGCACAAAATATGCTCAAAATATATTTAATACCACAAAATTAATTTTTGGTCCTAATTTCACGTAAAACTAGCTCTACCACATGTAGGCATAAATTCATAGATCGTATATGTGAATAATTAGAACATCACAAAGTATTAAACATGCAACTGCATACCAATTTGGATAGATATTTTGATTTAATCAATTCAGCACAAACACAACTCAAAACACCGACGTTACGGAAAAGTGGTGAGACTAGTCTTCCTCTTCGATCTTCTCACTATTTGACGGTTCTCAATAGATAGACACCAACGTTAGGAGTAAAAAAGGGGAATTAATCACATATTTATAACAAAACCCTAATAGCTTCCCATAAAAGCTATTGGGTACTAGGCCTACATAACCGTCTTACCACACTGTCCAAATACATATAATCCATAGTGATTGTTGTTTGATTTCATTAGATCTAAAAAAGTTTTATTCATCAAGGGAAATCACAAGTATATATCCCTAGTCTATAGGCAAAATACAATGGGCCATTCACAAATGGGCCATCATAATATACTAAGGCTCACAATGGGACTCAAAATATCACAATACTCTCCCTCAAACTGGAGCATAATATTAATCAAGCCCAATTTGTTACAAATAAATTTGACCCAATTTCCCACTAAGGGTTTGGTGAGGATGTCCCCAAGTTAATCACCAGTCTTCACATGATTCAAAACGATGTCTCCATTTTTTAACTTTTCTCTTACAAAGTGACGGTCCACTTCGACATGTTTGGTGCGCTCGTAAAACACTGGATTGGATGCAATATGTATGGCAGATTGACTGTCACACCAAAGTTGGGTAGGGCGTGGAGTCGTACACCTCAACTCATCAAGCAACTCGCAGATATATGTAATATCACTAGTAACATGGGTAAGAGCCCTATACTCAGACTAAGCACTCAATCTAGCAATGACAGGTTGCTTCTTACTCCTCCAGGAAACTAGATTCGTACCATCAAAGACAATAGCCAGTAGTGGATTTTCGATCATATGGTGAGTCTGCCCAATCTGCATCAGAAAATCCTTCTATGCGTCGGTGTCCATGATGACTATAGAATAAGCCTCTACTCGGATGCCCTTTAATATATCGAAGGATATGGACTGCAGCCTCCCAATGAGAAATCCGAGGGTCCACCATAAACTGGATCACAACACTGGCTAAAAAAGCAATATACGGTCGAGTGATAGAGAGATAATTTAACTTACCCACCAATCTTCTATATTGATCAGGCTCCTAGTATGAGTCACCTTCTCCAGGGACGAGTTTTACACCAGGGAGCATAGGAGTATCACTCGGCTTGACACCGATCATACCCATATCCTGTAGAAGGTCAAGTGCATACTTATACTGGGATAAAAAGATCTCACAGCTGCACCTAGCAACCTCAATGCCCAAGAAGTACTTCAACTGTCTCAGAACCTTAGTCTGGAACTATTGTTGCAAGAATACTTTAAGTGACATAATCCCAGTACTATCACTCCCAGTCATAACAATATCATCCACATAGACAACTAAAAAGATGCATCCAGTAATAGAATGTCTATGGAAGACTGAATGATCCTTCGCAGACCTCTGTATGCCAAACTCCATCACCACACAAATGAACCGGTCAAACCATATTCTAGGAGATTGTTTCAACCCATACAATGATTTCCTTAATTGGCAGACATGACCCAATGACTCCCCCTGAGCAACAAACCCAGGAGGTTGCTCCACATAAACCTCCTCAACAAGATCCCCATGAAGAAACGTATTCTAAACATCAAGCTGATGCAAAGATCATCCCGAGGAAACAGTAAGAGAAATCAAAAGACGAACAGATGTCATCTTAGCAACAGGAGAAAAGGTGTTGGTGTAATCAATACCATAGACTTTGGCATAGCCTTTGGCAACAGAGCCATCGGGGTTTACCTTCACAACATAGACTCATTTGCAATCAATAGCCTGCTTCCCCTCAGGTAGGGGCACAAGATCCCACGTATGATTAGCCTCTAAAGGTTGTAGTTCCTCGAACATGGTCTGTTGCCACCCAGGAGTGGAGAGGGCCTCAGAAAAGGATCGAGGAGGAACATAATGAGTCCAGATGTGAGATAAAAGACTGCAAGAAAAAAGAGACACTAGCATAGGAGATATGGACAGAGAGAGGATAAGTAGCACAATGACGTAGGGCAATGGGAACATCAGGATCAGAAAAGCCAGAGGGCAAGAGATCCTATGACGAGGAATGAGGGTCAAAGCCATCAGTAGGGGTCGGCTCAGGAGCAGCTACGGAAAGAGAATCACCCACAATAGGAGAAGAGCCATAAGAGATCACAGACCAAGGACCACGGACATAAACCTGAAGAGGTGGAGGAGGACGGTCATCAACAGGAGGAGGTGGGACGGCGGGAGAAGATGGAATGGAATGATGCACAAGCTCATAGACTAGACTTTCATCAATAGAAGGAGAGGGGGCAGAGGACGATAAGGTGGAGAAGAAGTGGACTAATCAAACACAACATCGGTAGATATGCAAAAACTTCGCAACTCGAGGGAATAACATCGGAATCCCTTCTGTGTGCGGGGGTACCTAAGAAAGATACATCATAAGGACTTGGGATCAAGTTTAGTGAGATGAGGACGAATATCACGAACATAAGAAGTAGACCCAAAGACATGAAGTGGGAGGGGATGAAGAGGATGGAGAGAAGCATCAGGAAAGAGAACACAATGGGAAATAACTCCCTCAAGGACAGAGGAGGGCATACGATTAATCAGATATGTGGCAGTCAGAACTGCTTCACCCCAGAACATCTTAGGCACGCGCATCTAGAACATAAGAGCATGAGTAACCTCTAATAAGTGACGATTCTTGTGCTGTAAGGGTGGGTGATTCATCCTCCAGCATGTAAAGTTCTCCTGACACGCGAGGACCTCTACCAAAAATCCTCCTTATAAAAGGATCCTGAAAGTCACAAAAGTCATCACAAAAGACAACACCATGGTGAGTGCGGATCAAGGAACTGACTGATAATAAATTAAATGGAAGAGCAGATAAATATAAGACTGATGATAAAGTCAAAGTGGGAGTAAAAATGGCAGTCTCGGTCCCCTTAACCGAGATATAGGAGCCATCGACAACTCGTACATCAGGATGGAAAGAACTGGAAGAATAATCACTCAACATACCTAGGGAACCAGTCATGTGATCAGAAGCACCAGAATCAATGATCCACTGTCGAGGAGAGGCAAAGAGATAAGCAGCGGATGAAGCAGACGGAAGGACAACTGCAGGAGGAGAACTCTGGATAGGAACAATACTACGATCCTCAGAAGCAGAAGATGTAATCATCGAGGAAGAGTCCATGTTAGATACCATATTAGCAGATCGGGAAGCTGGAGGTCTCTTATGTAATTGTCAACATCTCTCTCTAATATGACCCGGAACCTTACAATGAAAGCAAATGGGTCGATTGTCTAAGGAACCAATAGAGGTAGAGGAAGGTCGGTTATGGAGCTGCCAACAATGCTTAAGAACATGACCAGGACCTGATAATGTGAATAGAAAGGGCGATTGCCCCCCCCCCCCAGACCACGACCACGGCCACGGGAGGTGGTAGAACTCGCAAGAGCAGAGTGATCAGTTCCATCAGGGAGAGGCCGGGCTGGGGCCGAATGGCTCAATTAGCCCGAGAGTAGGCCTCAGTCAAAGAAGTCTCCCCACAAGCTAGAATCTAAGACCGAACAGAATCATGCTCGAAACGTAGACCACTAAGGAAGGCCATAATAAGCAGTTGTTCACGCTGCTCGCGCATCTTTGCCACATCAACACTAATCGGCATCAGAACATTAAACTCCTCAGGCAATTTCTTATAAGAAGCAAAATAGTCACCCAGCGATGATGAGGACGAAACAGAGACTGAGAAGCATCATATAAACGATTCACATTATCTTTGCCAGAATATAAAACAGTTAGGTAGTCTCAAAGTTCCTTAACTGTGTCACAATGAGAAACCAAAACAGAGACTCGAGCCTCCATCGAGTTAATCAATCTAGTGTAGAGACGAGCATCGTCTCTCTCCCACAACTTAGCCTTCACTGGCTCCGTAGGACTCTCTTCAATAAGGTAACTCTCCATTTCCATACCCCGAATAACAAATAGGATCAACTTCTTCAAATGAAAGTAATTTGTGTCATCCAAACGTTGATCAATAAGCTTAGTGGTGGTAGGAACCACTTCCGAGATAACAGATTTGGACTCACTAGCCTCTAACGTACTCGCCATGGCTATTAATCAGAGGAAATGATCTCCTAACAATAAAAGCCCAAACACACAAAAAATAATCACCAACAGACAATAAATCACACCCGAACACAGAGAGGCTGCTCCAAATTAAACAAGCTAGCACACACAATCAAGAAAGCTTAGGTACAACAAAATTCAATGTTTTTAAAAAGCGTTAGGCGCTAGTCGGACGGTCGGGGGGATCTAGCGCTAGATGGGAATAATCGGGGTTAATCGAGGTCTAGAAATTAGGTGATTTTTTATTTTCTTAATAATATTTTCCCTCCCGTCCCTCAAAAACCTGGGTGAATTGAATAAAAAAATATCAAATACAACCCAAAAATCTCAAATGCCCATGCCCAATAATAATAAGAAATAGTAAAAATATTTAAATATATCATTAATTATATATCTTTTGTTTTAAAAAAGGAATATATATATTCCTTTTTTTCTTTTTTATCTCTTTTTATATTCTTTTATCTTAATATTTGCCAAATTTACTAAAATACCCAAAACCCTACTTCACAACAGCCACCTCCATTTTTTTTCTTTGACTCCCCGCCTCTCTTTTTCTTTTCTGTTCTTCTTTCTCTTCTCATTTCCTTCTCTCTCTACCTCACGCGTCTCTCTCTCAACCCTACTGCTCCCCTTCCCCGGCGTCCTTCACCATCGACGACCGACGACAACACAGAGACAGGAAGCCCAACGAGCCACAGTGATAGCCGCATACAAGCGGGTGCGAGACTCACGAAGCCCCTGCGAGGGGCTATGAATGGTGGCGAATAGCACATCCGCCTGGTAGAAATCCGGTAAAATCCGA
This sequence comes from Dionaea muscipula, assembly GCA_028571145.1. Classification (NCBI taxonomy): domain Eukaryota; kingdom Viridiplantae; phylum Streptophyta; class Magnoliopsida; order Caryophyllales; family Droseraceae; genus Dionaea; species Dionaea muscipula. The sequence continues at coordinate 6,186 of JAOWBR010178483.1, forward strand.
CGATTCAAGCTCGATCTGACCGAAATAGTTGAGTAAAAACCTAAATCTACACCTTTTCTCCCTTACTCATCAATTTAATGGGTTGATTTTATAGATTGTGGGTAAAAATCAAAGCTTTGATTTTTTCCGCCTGGAGCAACGCTTGGCATCTAATCGAGGCGTTGGTGATTCACCTAGCGCCTAGGCACCGTCTAGACGGCCGCCTTGAGCGATTTTTAGAACACTGGCGAAATCAGAGAGGAATCGGAAGGGAAGAGTGAAGAAGGAATGGACTAGCATGATGAAGGGAACATTCTGGCCGGATGAGGTGTCCCCGGCGCGTGAGGCGGGGCGTAAGGCCCACCCACGCACGGCGAGCTGGAGCGGCGCGTGAGATGGTCGCGAGGGGCCTGGCTAGGTGAACGATGGTCGACTCGATGTCCTCGACCACTGTAGGTGGCCAGAAGCTGAATAAAAACAAAAATGGGGGCTTAAATCACGGCATCTCCATGATGTCCGGCGGTGCTATTGTTGGCCAGTGAGTCACCCACCTTGGTGGGCGCCGACCTCTGGGCTTCTCAGTGGTGGTGGTGTTTTTCGGAAAAACATGGTGGTTGGCAAGTGGTGAGGTGGCGGTGAACAGTGCAAGGTGGAGGCAAGGGAGAAGCTAGGGTTTGCAGAGAGTTTGGCTAAGGTTTTCTAGGGAGAAGCTCTGATACCATGTTGTTTGATTTCATTAGATCTCAAAAGGTTTTATTCATCAAGGGAAATCACAAGTATATATCCCTAGTCTATAGGCCACATACAATGGGCCATTCACAAATGGGCCATCTTAATATACTAAGGCTCACAATGGGACTCAAAATATCACAACAGTGATCATATTATTTTGTTGGACTTACATGCATGTTTCATTCCAGGACTAAATTGTCTGTCCTTTTTTTTAGACATAAAAAAACTTAATTGATGTTAGCTCACTTAATGGAAAATGTTAACACAAATTGCACAGCCTAAACTTAAGTAGTTGCATCAAATATGTGGTTCTGCATAGGCTGCTTCAACAAATTAATTGCCTTTGTCAAATACAATGGGATAACATCAAATGTTAGTTCTAGCAACCTAGAGAAACAAATCGATGATTTCCTCATCTCAGATACAGTTTTCTAGGAGACTATAGTCCCCCCCCCCCCCGGTTCTTTAATGACAAAAAATATTCATTTACTGATATGATTCTTCTTCTTGTGAACTTCATCGTAGGAAGCCAGGAATTGAAGCCTACTAAAACATATAAATTGATTTATACTCATTCTTAAATTTATCAGTAGAATTAGAAAGCAGTGGAAGAAGATTCACAAGGGTTAAGAAGATTCACAAGTGAAAAAAAAGTTTCTAGAGTCAAAGCGGGATAAACAGCACAGCACAATACATGAAAAGCCATGAAAAAGGAAGATATGCACATCTGAACATATCTAGCATGAAGCAAAAGGGACGTACATTTATCAACAAGTAAGAAAGTTCTTTCCATAAGAACATGTAAATTTAAGGCTACTCAGGCCAAAAAAAAAAAAAAAATACAACAAACAACATCCATGGCTTAGTGGGCATAAAACAGGAAAATGGAACATAGCCAACGAGTCATGACAATGGTAGCAAATGACTAGCAAACAAGGCAAGAAGAGTGGGTCATTTCTACATTAGCTGAAGTAGTGTTATTCTGGCTTATTCTAAGATGGATTCTGGACAGAAATTCTTGATGATTCATTATTCACAGTAGCTTAAGTATATATTAGGGAGTTAATATATTGAGTTTAGGGACAATTGAAGATGGTTTTATCTGATTCTGGAGGGAGGGATCAGAAAACAGTTTGTGAGCAGTATGAATTCTGTTCAGTAGCAGTTGTTGCCGATTAATCATGTTTCTGATTGGTGTTACATGAGTCTAATGCTTCATTTACCTTTAGTTGGCTAACAATATATGGATGGTAGCAACTTCAGAGGTCTGCAAAAGTTCAAGATAAGTTTTGATATAGCCAAAAGTTCAACGAGGCTAGTTTAGGGCCTTAGGCTACTAGGCTCAAGTTGGGTATGAATGCTATCCTGGTAGATTTTTATAATTCCAACACTTTCAATAGAAAACTAGATACTTAAGGATATACTTGAGATGTTCCAAGTGTCGGTTTTGTTCTGCAAGTTCATCCTCGTATATTTCTATAGAATCTAAGTTTAGACCGGCGGAAGGGAAATGGCAGCATAACTTGCTGATGTGGTTGATTCAGTTGGAATTGACACTTGACACAATACATAATAGTTGATAGAAGCTAGTTGGATGTTATTTATCATTCAGAATTTGCTGCAACAGGATTTGGCCTAGCTAATAAAACCACATCAACCATATTAGCCTATCTCAGCCTAACATTGCAACGATTTTCTGTTATGACTGAAACAAACCTTCTGATTTGTTTGATGATCGTATTTTTCATTTTTTAAAAGCAACTCAAGGTTATAAACCAACTATCCAAAAATTAAGAATGCACTTCTTATAGATTCTTTCCAGTTCTCTCTTAGTCCTTCCGAGCTTTAGTTGTATTTGCAATTCCTCTAGCAATCTCCATTGAGATTGTTAGAAAAAAAAAACGATCATGTTAACCATCAACCTCCACAATGCACTTTGTCATATCACTCACATCCTATAATACTGCTAAGAATTCTGCAACTTCCGAGGCAAAGCTAGCTTCTAAGTTTTCCCTTAAATATATCTATAGAAGAACCACAATATGCATCCCATTGCAGTTTAACAAAAGATGACGTATTCTCTCCTTTCCACAGAGTTGTATCACCAATTCTCCATTAATATTTATACCCAAATGAGATAAAACATCCATGATGAGGAGTCTGTCAACAGCAGCTAATTATCCAATTAGAACATTAAATTTGGCAACCTACATAGGTAATGCTCTTCAGGTAACAACTCTAGATCTTAAAGCCTCGTATGCAGAACACCGAGAATAAAAGCCTGAGGAATCATATTCATGTCCTTGCAGAATAAGTACTCCAATTATCATTCACTTTAATAAGAAATATTCCTACCAATATCACTCCTTTTTTTTTTTGCTTCCACCGTTTCTAACAACTCCCATTAGGAGACCATATACCAAAGCATGAGATATCACCTTCAAGTATCAATAGCAATATGTTTCTATGACTACAACATTTAAGAAATGAAACCAAAACGATCAATATCCCTTCATAATGACAAGCTTGTTGATTAGTATGAACCCAATAATACCGACAGGCTTATCATTGTAAGCTAACTATAGCTACAATAAATCAACCTTGGCCAACAACTCAAGTGTCACATCCTTCACACACTAAAACATTTACATACTTATCTTTGGTACTGAAATAACCGAGAGGCAACTGTAACGGCAAGAAATCAACGTCATCGTGATCTGGGTAGAAAACATTCTTGCTATCAAAGGTACCATGAAGTAATAATTCTATGGTTTGAAAATTATCATACAGGTCGTAGTGCCCAACCCATCAATCGATATTAACATCTTTGTCTCTAATGTGAGATAGTTCTCATGATATTCCGACATTTAGGGCAACCATATTAATCTTGACATCACAAAGTTTGCTTTAATGCCAAATGTAAGAATCCAAGCCCAACCAACACTTGTCAACAATCCTTTTTCTCCTTCTTGAACCTCACAATAAGCCTAAAGTCGACATGAAATCTGTTGAGAAACCACTCTACCAATAGGTCAACGAAGGTCCATGAATTATATTCACGTGAATGTCTCAGCGTGGACGGTTCACCGGCCCACCTCATATCAAGTGCTAAACAAATAAGGGTCATGCTTGCAAGATTCGAACTCGTGAACTTTGGTCACATCTGTTCAACTCTACTAAAAGGTGAACCTTGTAATAGAAAGTTCATGAATTATATTTATCTTAACAAAATCACACTATCCCACATAAACCGTGTTGTGATGATTACACACTTCGCCAAATTACGCAATAATCATATAATACAATAACCCATCATATGGAGATGAAGCAGATACCTGCAAGGCCCTGGAAGGAACTAACCAATGGCGAGGGATCCTGAGGTCCTGAACTGTGTCCTGATCTCCATCGGCATACTGAGCACTGCAACGAGCTTGTGATCTCAAAAGCCTACGAGCACTACACTGACCTTGGACAGAGCAAGCGACCTTCGCATGGAGAGGGAATTCAGGGGCAGTTATCCGAATTAGAAGGGTAGTTGGGCGACCAATACTGATCGGACAGATGAAAAGTAGGGCCAATGTGCCCATAATTTTGTGATTTCCAGGTCCAAAACTTTGTTCTCTGGGCAGGATTCCCGAGCACATAAAGAAGAAAACGGAGCAAGAACAACCCGATAAAGGGAGGGGACTAGTATTTTCACAAAATTAATGGCAACACTTTTTTTTAAGTAAATGTAGCACATTTTTTTTTATAAATTTTTAAAAATATTTTTGACTTTTTAAAAAATAAATAATATATAAATAATATTTTTAATCATTTTAAATATTCTCAAAACACTGCTAATCTCTTTTATGATCTGTGTTCTACTAATAACGAGTGTTTTTTCTTATAAAGACGAGTATTTCGATTTTTTTTACAAAGAACACCCCTGTCACCCGTATCGAACGAACCCCCGCACACCCGCACGGCCAC
>JAOWBR010178494.1:0-10867 GCA_028571145.1 Dionaea muscipula
GGCTCACCCCTCGGGTTATCGCCGATAGCATCCGGTTTTGGATTTTACAGTATAAAACCGTCGCGTATTGTAAAGAAAAAGGTCGGCACATTACCAACATTAGTTACCGTTCGTCGGTAATTACCTTCTATTCTCCTACGCACTTAATACTTAGTCGATAAATTTTTGTGGACAATTACTGATGAAATAATATTATCTGTTGGTACTGACCAGCGAATTACTGTCGAACATTATATAGGTCACCAATATTTAGACGTCAATTACCGATAAAATTTTTATTCGTCGGTTAGTACCAACAAATTACCAACGGAAGAAAATATACATTGGTGTCTATTTGATGGTTTATTACCGACGGGAAGAAATTTTCGTCGGTAATTACCATCATATTACCATCGAAAAAAGGGGATTCGACGGATTGTAAATAGTTGTGAATTACTGACTGAATACCGACGCAATATGATATTTGTCAGTATATACCGATATAAATCCTTGGTCGTTGATAATTACCGACTAGGAAATACCGAAGACAGTCACCGACAGGTTATCGACGATTATTATGGTTACCGACGAATAATGTCTGTCGGTAAACGCATGTCTTTTTATAGTGTAGTCTGCAGCGTTTTATTCCTATTATTCCACCTTCAGCCAGAGTACTGCAGACCTAATCGGAGATCTGAAGGCGATGACAACAACCTCGGCAGCACGACCTGCAGACGACGGTGGCCATCCACTTGCACCCAGTGGGATAAATATACCGAAGGGACATTCGTCAACCAGATCTGCGCATCCGGTATTTACCTTTTAGGCATGATTTGTAAGGTTGTTATTTTTATGTATGTCGCTGTTTAGATCTATAATCGGATGACGGATTGATGGTCTGCTAGTCGTTAAGGTTTTGATTCAAGCAAACTTGAACCCGTTGGATGAATTTTCGTTGGTTTCAATTTGATTATGTCGTTTATGATAGGCGACTGAATTACTCGTTTATGTGAAACTCTTTGTTGGAATATGCACGATCTGATATGCCATGTCATAAGCCACATTAAATGTTTAATTGAACTAAACAATTGATCCACGGTCGAACCTTATGGAAGTTGCACTTTAAACGGGAATAAACCGATCATTAAATTCTCTAACCCGCCCGCGAGCTGCTTAGGATCACACTGTCTGCCCCGAGAAAACACACAGAACACGGTCGTGTTCCATTAAACACGAGCGTATTGTTGTCTAAAGCACACGATCGTGACTAACCAGTCACGGTCGTGTGTGGCTCTACTTGCACGCGCTGTCTGCTGCTCGTCGTGGTCAAGTCCCTGCTTTAGACAATGACATTTATCCTTTCTATCCTGCGTTTTTATTTATCGTTTAGGGTAATTGAATCCCACATTCAATCTATCTTCTCTAGGATCAAAATTAGTTCAACTCGAGCGTTTACCACCGTCCCTATGGACCGACACTCGACTCAACCACTATCTTCTGATAGTAGGTAAGCTGTTTAATTATAATATAAAATTGACTGTCGGACGACGCGGATCACTTTTTAGCGCCATTGCCGAGGATGGTTTGCTAAAAACTTGGGTTGATTTGGTTTTGTTTCTAGTTTATCTGTTTATTTATTTTTATTTGTTTAATTTTGTTTTATCTTGTCACTTATTCCTGTTATCCTATTTAGTTTTGTTATTTTTGTCATGTTGTTCTAGTTTCTATCGGACCTTGCATGCTTGGACGTCGTTCCCCAAGCCTAAACTTGTTAAAATCAATCACAACCTTGGGAGACGAACTAAAAAGAACCCACGAACTAAAACGATGGATGACCCTCCATAAATTCCGAACAATTTAATTGGTCAGAACATTGTGGTAAACGGGGGACAGAATGCTAGAAATGGGGGCATTGGGGTAGCACCACCTGCAAATCCTTTGCACGCACATTTTGTACCCAATACTTACGACATACCGTCGTGTATTGAACTCCCTGCAATTACTGCTACCCAATATGAGATTAAGTTAGGGACAATCGAATCATTACCTCAATTCAATGGCTTATCATAGGAGGACCCATACAACTACCTCATTGAGTTCGTGTCCATCAGCTCGATCTTAAAAATTACCAATTTTCCCGTTGATGCCATAAAACTCCTTTTTCCATTCTCACTGCGAGGCCAGGAAAAACATTGGCTTAGCACCTTGCCACCCCGCACCATTAAGACGTGGGAGGAGATGAGTGTTGCGTTCTTAAAGAAATATTTTTCAGTGGGAAAAGACATTGCAGTACCGTAGGGAGATCACCACTTTCCACCAGCTTGACAACGAACAACTTTTTGACGCGTGGGAGAGATTCGGTGACCTAATCCGTAAATGCCCTCACCACGACATCCCTAAGTGGCAATTAGTGCAGAGCTTTTATTTTGGCCTCCTTCTAAATCATCGTCAAATGATGGACGCTTCGTACGGAAGGTCCGTCATGACTAAGAGTGAGGATGCGGTATGGGAGCTGTTTGAAAATATAATTGACGCATCATAATTCCGATCCACATTTGAGCAGAGAGATAAACTTGTTGCTGCCCGTAATGAGAGTCAAAAGGGTGTGCATGAGCTTAGTGCGACTGATACCCTCACATCCACAATCGCAGCACTCTCCGAGGGAGTAGAGCTGCTTTTAAAGAAAGATGCTACCACCACCCCCAAGATTGTGCAAATGGAGCCATGTGTACCTGCGGTAACACGACACATCATTAGACAGTTTGTCCGTCAACCCAGCCTTTTTCTGACCTCACACAACAGGTCAACACTGCCCATATGTACTATCCCACACCTAATGCTTACCCAAGCACATTCAATCCTAGGTAGGGAGATCATCTAGGTTTGCAATGGCGGCAGCCCCAACAGTAGTCACAAACAATCGTAATACCCTAAACGCCATCACCGCTGCTTCAGCCAATATTAACACCTTTTGACGCGGCGATGATGAAGGCGATGACTGACCAGACTCAGATGCTGGAACGTTTGACTGAAACCCAGCAGCAAGTGCGCACGAACACTCAAGCTATTCCGAAGCTAGAGACACAGGTTGGTCAAATTACCAACACGCTGAGCAGGAGGGAGGAAAGGCAGTTGCCTAGCCAACCTACCCAACCACCTAAGGGACCGTGATGAGCTAAATGGAATGAGCCTTTTCGTACATACGCATCTTTCCCATTTTTGTAGTCCTAGAGTCGAGTCGACTTGTCTTACTTGGTTACTTCGTTGCCTGTCTGGTATTTCTGTAGTTTCTCTTTTCTTTGGCACTAACAGTGTTGCAGGTAGGCATAAGTTGGGGGGCATGGAAAGTTGAGACATTTCTTGCACTATCCTATAGGTTGCTTGATGTATCCATGAATCGGCTACATTATCTTATCTTTTACATATGCTTAGTTCTTTGTTTTCACCTGTTACTGCGTGATCTATGCTTCTTTTCCTCTCTTTTCAAGGTTTATATCATTTCAAGGAAAATAAGGTACATTGACGCCATCCTTTAGAGCAAAGACTGAACGGCAGCAAGTTTGGATCATGGTGCCATCCTTGTTCAATAAGGATTTTCCTAGCACCACCATTTCCAAAATCATTTAAACACCTCATGAGATGGACCCAAGTCAGAATCTTTCAACCAAGGCAACCCTCACCATGGCGGTGACCTGCTCTGCAATCCTACAATGCTCGACAATGAAGCCATGGCACTGCTTGTCCTTAATTTCAGATTTAGGGATTCAACGTTGTCGACTCTGATGCCAAAGACACTCATTACACCTTACTAAGCATCCCTTGGGGTCAAGTCGAGCAAAGGATGAAGGGATCTCTCTAGAAGAGGCCTTGACGCCATGGAGTAGTTATGAAGTTCAAGTCCATGGCGATGACAGACCCTAATTCCTTATCCAAGACTTAACCACGACGTCAATCATGATCCAAGATCCTCACTTATGATTTGAAGATGACCCATGGTGTCAGATCAAGAGTTGGAGACGTCCTTCTCAAGATAGAAGTCCTTGACGCCATGGCATCACCAGTCCCTGTGAGATCATGGCATTCGAGTCTGTGACCGCCGCCACCAGCTTATGATGTCTCTACCACCTAGTTCAGAATACATTGGAGACATCCTTGACTTGGAGTTAACATTCCCATGAAGGCATCTTCTTTCCTTAAGCTATTTGATGCGGTGGCGCCGTCTGGTTCTTAGTTGACGCCACGATGCTGTCGCCACGTGCTCAACTGACCTGCCCATGCGGTTACAATGCAGTTCCTGATTTTTCTCCTATTTCCACTCCTACTTTTAGGGGATTCATTTGTTGGGCCGGTAGCAGAGATCTCTCAAGGGATAAGGATCAAACTCAATAGACTTCCTCTCTCAGAAGGCCTATAAATATTGATCCAGTTGCTTCATAATCGGGATTGCACTCCTGCGTGAGATAGAAATTAGACACTTGCTTATGCACCTTGTGATAGAAGAGTGTACAGAGTGATAGCTTTGTATTAGTAGGAGTCTGCCCGCACTTGTATGTTTCCAACTGTGAGAGAGTAAAGATTCAGAGTGTGTAATTGTTCATCGTGAACAAGATCATTGCGATCACCTTTGATCCTTGCGATCACAAACCATTTACTTCTTAATCCAATTTCGATTCTACAATTTTACTTACTTGTTATTTACTACCTTTTCCTTTACTTTCCAATTCTCAAAGTGTGTTGCAAGGTATCTCTTCATAGCCTGGGTACTAGTGTTGATCACCTCCAAGGTTAATTCCGTGGAAGTAGTTCATTCTCAATCATTTAAGGTCGATCCTGCCTCGCATCTGCTCCATAGTACTTGGGTGGGTGTCGAGTGGCACTTATCGTGGTGGTTGTGACTTGAGAATTCGCAATTTAATTTTTTGTCATTTAGATTTCTAGTCGTTACCATTTTAAATGCACTCCTCGTTCATACTTCACTATTTTAAGAGTCAAGGATTTGACTATCACTGTTACGGAGATTCCCTGTGGATCAATATCTTTTTACTATTACGCGACGTGGCAGTGCACTTGCTGTCTAGAATATGTCAAGCATCCAATCTATTATATAAGCAAGACGCTGCTCGACGTAGAAACAAGGTACTCCCAATCTGAAAAGCTAAACCTTGCCCTGATCAAAACCGCACGAAAGCTGAGACCCTATTTCCAAGGACACCCCATAACGGTCGTGACTAGCCATTCTTTGAAGGGAGTCCTACACAAACCTGAACTCTCCGGACGACTGACAAAATAGGTTATCGAGCTTACAAAACATGACATCAGTTATGAACTAAGAACATCAGTCAAGTCTCAAGTCCTTGCAGATTTCATAAACGATTTTTCAGTCGACCTCCAAGCAAAAGCAGAAGCCGAGCTCTATATGACTCTAGTCGAAATAAGCTGGAAACTGTCGGTCGACGGAGCTAGCAACTTCAAAGGGAGCGACCTAGGTTTCCTCCTTGTTTCCCTAAAAGGAGACATAATCTAACAAGTCATTCGCTGCGACTTTCAAGCAACAAATAATGAAGCAGAGTATGAAGCATTAATAATGGGTCTACAATCTGCCCTCAACCTCAAGGCCACCAGAATTCAAGTTTCATCCGATTCCTAATTTGTGGTTAATCAGATGAAAGGTACTTACCAAGCCAAAGACCTAAAAAGGACGGCCTACCTGGGAATCGCAAAGGAGCTGCAATCAAAATTTAAAGAATTCACGATAACATAAGAACTAAGAGAAGAGAACAACCATGTTGATGCACTGGCAAACCTAGGGGCTTCAGTTCAAATCAAGTCTCGAACGACAGTACCAATTATATACCTCGAATGGCCGACACCAAAGCCAGAAGTTGTATCAGAAATACCATTAGACCAGACAAGTTGGATGGTACGGCTGTTATCTTATCTGTCGGATGGATCGGTCCCATTCGACCGCTCCGAAGCCAGGAAGATCATCACCAAAGCCGCACGATTCACTATCTTCGAAGGTCAACTCTATAAAAAGTCGTTCGGCGGACCGTTGCTAAGGTACATTCAGCCTAAGGAAGCAAAGTAAATCCTGACCGAACTTTATGAGGGCGAGTGTGGCAATCACTTCGGAGGACGAAATCTAAACAGTTGAGCCCTCACTTTGGGATATTACTTGCCGACAATGAGGAAGGATGTAGAAGACTATGTTAGAAGGTGCGACAAATGTCAGTGTTTCACATCTACCATCCAAACGACTAAGTTCTATCTCATATCCTTAACCCTTCATGAAATGGGGGATAGACATAGTTGGCAAATTACCAACTGCTCCTAGACAAAAAGTCTACGTGCTAGCACTAAACGACTACTTTACCACGTGGGTAGAAGCAGAAGCTTTTGCATGGATCCGGGATAAAGAAGTATAAGGTTTCATCTGGAAGAACATTATTTGTCATTTCAGGATCCCCAGAGAGATCGTGACTGACAATGGCTCCCAATTCATCAGTTTCGATTTCCAAGATTTTTGTAAAGATTAGGGAATCAAGTTAAGTTTTTCAACTCTTAGATATCCTCGAGCTAATGGACAAGTCGAATCCACCAACAAAATCATTATCTCAACTCTCAAAAAGAGGCTTGACAAGTCTAAAGACAAATGGGTGGACGAGTTGCCTGGAGTACTGTGGTCATACCGAACGATGACTCGAAATTCGACTAGATCAACACTATTCACACTTGTCTATGGAATAGAAGTCATCATCCCGATCGAAACATCGATCCCGACCCTTAGGAACAAGCTATCAGAGGAGCCAAACTATGACAAACAGTTAGTCCAAAGTTTGGACATGATCGACAAACTGCGAGACTTTACTGCCATACGATTGGCCATATATCAACAAAAACTCACACGACATTACAACAGGAATATTCACAATCAGAACATCCAACTAGGTGATTGGGTGCCCCGACAAGTATTCTAAAACACCCAAGAACAAGGGGTCGGGAAGCTAGGCCCAACATGGGAAGGACCCTATCTGGTCACCGAAATCATCGGACGAGGAGCTTACAAGTTACAAGCACAAGATGGACGGCCTATCAACAACAGTTGGAATGCATTATATTTAAAGAAATATCATTTCTAAGAAAAGAAGAAAACGGTTGCAAAGCATTGTATCGAAATATATTACATGCAAAAGTGCAGAAGATTCGTACGACAAAGTGTTTTCAGATCCTACATCTACTCTTCGGGACGATGAGGAGATTTCGTGACACCTGGATTTTCCTTAAGCAGGTCATCAGTAAGATCCCTCACAGGTTTAGCTTTGATGGCGGACGACAGATAAAGGTCATCCATCAGAGCGATGTCGTCATCAACATCCTACTCACCAGTTTGGTCCTCCTTGAATTCTTTCCTCAAGTTCCCTCGGGTCTTGACCACCGCCTCCGCCGCCACATCCTTGATCTGCTGAAGCATCTCTTCACAATCAAACTTATACTTTTCGCATTCAAGCTTCAGTTGCCCAACCTCCTCCTTCGAACAACGTAACTCTTCTTTGAACTTCTTCTTCGCCGCACGTAGAGTCTGATTCTCCGCCCGAATGTCAGTCATCTTAACCACTTGGGAAGAACATTGCTGCCTTATATAGAGTATGGACCGCGTCACCTGCCAGATTAAAAACCGCATAAGAGAAAGACGATCGTACGATTTCCACAAGAATTATGAAGCATACCTTCAGTGCATCCTGAAGTAATTGGTCATTAACCCCATTAGTCCCAAGCTCTTTGAAGCATTTTATGTCATTTGGGAAAAGAAAACCATCGAACGAATCTAATAAGGATCCCGGATCTGAGTAAAGTGATGCCTCCTCGGAAAAACTGAAGGATATTGCCTTGTCGTCCGAAGATAAAGTTTCTTTTTCACCCCTTTTCCTCTTAGGGTTAGATTTTGGAGCCACTACGGGTGGATCAGTCGACTTCGAGACAACCTTCTCCCAGTTCTTACCAACTTTCGTCCTAACCCTATTCTTCATCTCGATAATATCCAGAGTGAAATGCTTGCTCATCGTCTCGTCTGCAAATAATCTTTCAGATTTCGATAAAGATGGAAACAAAGACAAATCGAAGCCTAGGATTTCGAATGACCTCAACAATAGTAAGTAAGAATCGTAACGACTCGGTAAAGGATAACAGGTACCTGGAGAATAAAAGAAAAAATCCATCAAGCCAGCTGACGTCAACCTCTCCTCAACCAAAAGAACGTGGCAATTCCTTTCGTCTGATGAAATATCGACAATAGTCTTCATCTGGGTAGCAGACTCTTCCAAACTGGCGCATGGAAGGCAATTAAACTCGAGGTCTGTTAAACAACAAAACAATGAGTTTCAGTTAACACTAGTGCTCGAAGGTAAATAAAATCTTCGCGAAAATTACCTGTAGATCTCCATTCATCCGGTATACTCCTGCGGCCTTCCTCTCTAAACCAATCACCCCGTACGAAAAAATATTCATCTTTCCAATCTCGATCATTCGTCGTTAAACCAATGACGAGATGGCTACGACTCCCTCGAAGATTCAGAGCAAAATGGCCACATTCATAATTATGCTCCATCAAAAAATAACTATACCGTACGACATCCGCATTAACCCTTATCTCCTTTTCCTGACTTAAAACACTCAAACCTAATAGGATCCTCCATCCGTTTGGCATTAATTGATCCGGGGCAATTTCATAATAATCCAGATATTCCTGAAGCCTAACTGGAATGAAAACCTGAAGCCCAACTAGAATGAAAACTCGTAAATACGGTCCAACCAGGCGATTTCTAATCAGCCCTTTCCAAGGGACAAGGTAGCCTCAAGTCGATCGAATTTGGGATTCCGTACTCACGTCTAATCCTCAGCAGACTAGCTTCATCAAATCAAGATACAGTACAGGACATTTAGACAGAAAGGATTGAGGAATCGTTCGAACAACAATTTCATTCGACGAGGTCGATGCTGTCGGTATCACCCTACCAAGAGGAACCTTATCCTTACTATCACTATTAATGCCCGATATTGAGGGACTATCCGAACTCGCAATATGAGTAAACCCGTTGAACACCACTATCTCGTCATCGATCAAGTCGGGATCAATGGCGGTGACCTTACTCTTTTTACTATTCTTCGTATCTTTTCGGAAAAAAAAAAAGAAAAGAGGAATGAGTTCCGCAAATCAAGGGAAGCACAGAAACAAAATTCAATATAACAAAGATCGAAAATAAACAAAAAGGAGGAACAAGTATCTGGACTCGACAAAAATTACATCATTGTCTCGAAATCCCTAGATCTATTCAAACACTAGAGTCTTCATCTTCAGAAGTAGTCAAGATGATTGTCTCTACTGGTTCATCCTCACGGGCTCTGAACCACTTCCATTTACAGGCTCTATTAAAGAAATTCCTCATCCTCCCCTTTGAGAACCAACAACGAACTATTCTTTTCTTTTCCCTTCTCTTCTTCTCAGCAACATTGTCATGGGAATCAGGGACTGCGACTTCCATGGTAGGAACTTCAACTTCCATGGCAGAAGCCACCATGGCCATGAAGTTCCCCTCCGTAGTCAGTCCACAAAAACATCTATTTTTTAGCTATCCCACACAAGTTTTAAGCCAGATTCCCATTTTGAAGACATTCTATCCAAACATTTGACAAGATAAGAGAATATTCCACTTATATAGTTTAAAATCAAAGCCATGAAAACTCAGTCTCATGGCTGCCATGGTTCTCAGAAACAAAACAAAAAAAGAAGAGAGAAGGAAAAGAAAGAAAGAAAACCTCAATGATTACCTGGTAACGATGGCTTGACTGGAAAATGCACTTAATCTCTTCTTCTTCGGGTAACTCCTTTCTCGCTTTAGAAACCTCTTCCTTCTCTCTAAACCTTTGTTCGGTGTTTCGAAAATAACGAAGAAGAAAGAGGAGAACCAGGGTATGTAGACCCTTCGAAAATCCACACGATGATCGAGATAAAACCATCAATTACCTCCCCACTACCACAAACACGTGTCATCACCCCATTGATGGCACGATAACCTAGACAACATGGTCACATCACGTCAATCACGTCATATCAGTTACATCAAAAAACCTAAAGGCACGCTTAATTTGTTATCTCAAAATTGGGCACGAAAGTCCAAATTCTCAAGGCTGCCGTACGACAACAAAAGAATCAAAAAAATTATCAAGGCCAAAAGATAAGTCTTATGGATCGATCGAAATTCAAACTTGGGGGACTACTCCAAGAGCTAATTCAAAAGCCGAGGGTCTGCCTCACAATTACAAGTCGAGGGCCTACCTCGCAAAATCACAAGGGCTTACCTTGTAATGTCGTATGCTAGGGGCCTACCTCGTACGATATAATCACGAGGGCCTACCTCGTAAAAGTCATAAGTCGGAGGCCTACCTCGCAGATCGTCATTCAACCAGATTCGTTCGACAAATGGATTCATCAAATAAAATGGTAGAATGTCCCAACCTAGGGATCAATCCGTTCAACATCAGGAACGAAGGTTTGAAAGATCTTCTCCAAATTAATAAGGTCTGAAAGACCTTCTCAGATCAATAAGGTTTGAAAAACCTTTTTTAAAAAAATTTTTTTCAAAAGAAATTCAAGTAAAAAAATAGTTTTTATCAAGCATGACAGATTACTCTCTCCCATAGGCAAATTCCTAAACCAGAGAGTGGGGGCTAACTGTATTGGTAAAAATTATACTTAGCTATAAATGGCTCAATGACCGCTGTCGTTGTGCGGCCAAATTAATTAATAATTAATGTGTCCGTGTACGGGCTACTAGGATAGCAGCGAGTACAGGTATCGTATCCTCAGGGACGGTCGTTTAATTAGCTTAGG
>JAOWBR010178505.1:0-10867 GCA_028571145.1 Dionaea muscipula
GCGATCTGACGGCTGACATATCTTCCCGCCTCTTTTAATCATCCTACGGTCTAAAATATCCCAACACATTTTATCTCGAGACAATTCAAATTGCCTTGTGCTTTATATAAGTAATAAAATAATATGAACGTCAATTATAACTAATTAATAAAACTACAATTGACACGAAAATAAAACGAGGATAAATTTTGAAATGATAAAGATGTGAACATATTTCACAGGAAAATATATTTTACATTTTGAAACTAAAATCATGCTGGAGTTGAGCAAGAATGATATAATCACTTACTGACGAGATCAAAAATCCAGAAAATATATTTTACATTTTGAAACTAAAATCTTGCTGGAGTTGGAGCAAGAATGATCACTATTAATTATATGCCTACATGCATGGAAGAGTTTATATAGTGTGTTGGCTAACTCTCTACTGCTGCCTCCATGAGATCACGTAGCTAGCGGGCCGGGGAAACCTAAGGATATCTGTGTGTTTATTACGACCTCAGTTTTGATTACTCGCACACATGTGCGCTCAGTAGCACACAGGTTTTCCATAAGCCACGCTCTCCGGAAGCACAAATGAAGCGCACAGCATCCATTTTCCTGGGGCGACCTGGCGAACACGGTGCATCTCTACATCAACTGCAACCTCCAACAATGCAATGCTTATTCGCTGCAAAAGCCATTTTTCAGAAATGAGCACGTTGGAGATCGAAAGAGTAATAACTTAGACGAAATCGGTCATGATCAAACCTCGTGGAAGTCAAACTCTGGGTCATCAGCTTTAGAGAATCCATAGACATGGATCACGGGCAAGACCCTTTTTTTACCGTAACTACGGTCTCTTCCAAATATTCCCCGGAACGCACCTGCGATATGGGGCGCAGAGACAGAGTGCACGATAGAAGATTTACCGACCGAAACGAACAGCAGTAATGAGTGAAAGAAAGTAACATCTTTCAATTTGGACAATATCTTGGCTATGCTGATCAGTGATTGACTATCTAATTCTAACCCCATTTCAATACACAAAAGCTCCTACTTCATCCTTTCAAGTTTTCATTTCTTTTGTAGCTCTTTTGGTGCATGGAGGGAGGACTAAATCAAGATACAACAAGGCTAGAAATAGAAAAGAAAATTCATTTCATGATTGACTATCTAACCCCATGTCATTGATGTCAATACATGAAAGCTTGTATTTCAGATCAAACAAGGAAAGCCATAAGCCTCCCAATATAGAAAGTGCTACAAGGCCAAAGAATGATTTTAACTAAATTGAGATGTAAAGTGCCATTCAGTTTGGATGACTGCTACAAACAGTAGCAATATCCAAAAAAATGCTAAGTTCAGTTGGGAAAGCAAGTAAGAAATACCTAAAAACTCTGTACCATCATTCGGCAAATTCATAACAACTTGGGTGATGGAGTGGGCCTTTGCACTTGAGAACAAAGCATCAATAAACCTTCTTCCATCCATGTTGAATACCTAAAACACAAAACAGGACAACTCAGCAATGCTTTCTTTCAAAAGCCCAATAGTCTAGAATTAGGGATAACCGTCTCTTCCACTACTGCAGAGATAAGCTATAAAAAAGATCTAAATGAACAAGAGAGTTCGTGATTCTGAACATGAAATGGATTGAAAGAACAGTAATTATGAAAAGAGGATGAAAAAAGAACAGAGCAAAAGTTTCCGGATACTATAATTTCAAAAGCAGCGATTAGGGCAGTCAATCAGCGAATAGGAAGTAAATATGATCTTATCCTCCCCAAGTGTATCCAACTTGGAAAGCAATATACCCAGGAGTAGAGGTATGACTTAAAGTATTACCAACAAAGGATACGTGTAGGGCACGAGTCCCTATATAACGATAGGCCCATACAGGTGCGGACAGGGTTATCCATTTCCGACCTGCCACATATGTTAGCTTGAAGGAGATATTCACAAACTTCCAAACAATTTGAAGCATTGATTACTATCTATTTTCATGATAATTATGCAGTTCCAACATTCGCAAATTGTCTGTCAATCACTACAGGTATACAGACACCCTTTTCTCCTCGAGATCACTAGTAAACTTCAACTACCCCTATTAAGCAATCAAGCAATATAAATCCTCAGGATCATTACAAGAGTTTATAATCAAAGATTTCAAGATGCCCAGTCATCTCAAAATTCAAAAAGAAAGTCAATGTAATAGAACAAGGAAGACGACAGACCTCAATCTTCCTTTCAAGTTTGTTGAGGACACAATTTCTTTGCAGGTAATCAACTGCACAAGGATTTAGGTCATTAGCATAAACACGCTTAACTCTCTGTGCTGCTGCTATAGCTATTGGTCCAACTCCAGCAAAAACATCACCTGTGAAATACAGAAGATGATCAGAGGGTAGAAACCTAATTACAGAGGTATCAGCAAGCACATGAAAAACGAAGATGTCAAACAAAGAGCGGCAAAAATTATGGAGATTATTGACAACAAGAACAACATAACTGCAAGTAATTCTCACATTACAGACTACATCAACAGTTAGCACCATATTAGAGAAATGGGCTCTCTTCTGAAATGCACCAGATGGAAATAATGAGGTAAAAAGAGACAGAACAACAAATAAATTAGCCCTTTGCCATTAGAGACCTACGTGAGCAACTTCTTGTTGACAAGCAAACGAGAATATAATCCAACAAGAAGCATTTAAAGCAAAAGCAAAAACCATTGTCCAATGGATGCAAAGATGGTACATACACACAACATCATCTCCAGTGAAGTAACTTACAAGCCTCTGTCGCTCTGATCCTAACCTTGAATTCCAATACCTGAGCAGAACCAAAGACATGTTAACTCGTGGTGGCATCATAATATCCATTGTTGCAGAAGCATCATAAACAAAAACGTTTTTTCTCCAGCCCTTATAATATTAGCAAATAAGTATCTACACAGTTGACCCCTGCTTTTAACCAAATTTGAAGCGCAATACAAAACCAGATTGTTTTTATAAGTAACAGTTCCACAAATATGGAAAAGATAGAGAGCATACACTGTTCCCAAATTCACATGAAAACGTAGTCCATTCTCAACCACTGTAGTCACTAGAGAATGATTGCCAGCCAAAATCTCTAGCTGCATTGTTCTGAAGTCACTTGTAATGGCATCGACTTTATTTACCACAGTTTGTATCTTTGGTTTGTTTTTATCCAGAACAACCTGAAATGTAAAACTCATTTTCAACTTTGCAGCTGCTGATTGAAATGCTGTTGATGAACTGCATACTTCCACAAAGTGACCATTTCATTAAGAAATGAGTACCTTTGCTATCAACTTCTTGTATGGAAGATGTTCTTCCCTTAAATTCAGGTGAGCAATATGTCCAACAGTTTCGAATGCACAAGGAACAATCATACCCTTGGGCAACAAAGCCTCTAACACCTGCACAGAACAATTAGTACTCCCAATTATTTTGTGCAATTACACCCACAAAAACAACATAGTCAATGGTTCCTCCGTGTAAGATCAAGTTCTAATATCCACAAAAGAAATGAAAAGCACAATAAATTCAAATAAACTCAATCCAACAATATCCTAGATCATTTCAATAGCCATGCATTACAACTTGGAGAATGAGGTAGCATAGCTACATAAACAATAGTGTGACCAAAATCAATCAAATAATTGATCACGAAAGAAAGAAGAAAAACCTATTTCTCCTGAAGGAAAAAACACAAGTAGGTTAGATTTTCTCCTCTTCATTAAGACAACAAAAGATTCTATTAACGAGATACCCAGAAAGGGTTCTGCACTGCAAGACCCTTGCAGACAATAAAAGGAAGACAAATACTCATTTGAAGCCTGAGACATGCAAAGTTAAAAATAGAATATGAGTCCAAAACTACATCAATCCTTTCCAATTCGCCCATGTTTTTATCATTTAATTTTTTTTCCAGGAAGAAATAGGCCCTTTACCAACTATGTTTTTCCACAACACGAATTGCACAAAGAAGCTAAACTCAAAGTATCTTTTCACTTGAAGTGGCTGTACAACTCAATAGCTCCACCACAATTCAAGGACCAAAATGATTGAATAGAAGCTCAGGACATGGCATAATCTAGTAGTCTAGTAGAAACTATTATAAACAAAATTCCATTGCTAATAAACCTGACAAAACAAGCAAAGTAAAATGGAAAAGGTGAATTGAATTACCCTCAAAACCCCCTTTCTTTTTGATTAGGTCAAAACCTCTTTTTTTTATGATCTAATTTTGTATCCAATTCACTCTTTTCATTTTCGGGTTTTGTCCTTTGTCGATAACGTCTCTAATCTGATTTGAATAAAAATCATACCTCATTCATTGGCCAATAGTCATAAAACAAAGTCAGTCTGCACCGAACAAACTCAAAAACTGATGCTTGACCCTGGCTGTAAGCTCCTTTGAAAACCTCCTAATGGATAACAGAAGAATTAGAATGCCAGAATATTCTGATCGTGAATGGCCTTTATTTCAAACAAACAAGCAAAATGATGCTATCACAATGAATGTCAATATGATATAACGCGCCATCTGGTACAGATAAAATGAGAGAAGAAATGTTCCGAGTTTCCTCCACCACTGCAAGTTGTCTCCATGCACCTAGAACCAACCTGTCCTTTTCAAACCTGCGCCAACATTGTGACCTCCTCCTCTGTTGACCTCACAGTTTGGCCCTTTGCTATCTCTGACTGGTTACACCGCAAAGGCAGTGGCATGGGTCCTCCAAGCAGCATCCATGCTGGGAGTTCTACTGCAGAGCTCCACCTGAGCTCTACAGACACAGCTCCTCTAGTCAGATATGGAGCAATGGATGTCCACCATATGCAGGTTGCGGCTAGGGCCGTTAGGCTTCTTGTATCCACTCCCTTACACTCAGTAGCTTAATCAACCAATCATGAGGAAATAGTGAAAATTTTCCATACTTTTTACTCGCCCAAACTTTCCCTTTTCATCTTCCCTCGTCCACAATTTCACCTCATTTTTTCTCCTCTTTCACCAAACGAGCCATAAACTAAGAACAAGATATAGGTGGGTCCATGAACTAAAACCTCAAAACTAAAAGCACAAATACCATGAAAAAGTGAGGAAATCCATCCTAGCCATAGGAATAGCAAACATGGTTAATAAACATGGAGCTCTGCATAGAGAATTCAAGTCAGTCACAAAACACTTGCACAACGAGGCAGAGTACCTGACCATAAAAGCAACCTCTGACATAAAGCTGAGTAACAACACAACTATTTATCTTTCTCCTCTTAATGATGGCTAACATTTATGTATCCGCTCTACATATACAACAAATGTTTGCCACCCCATGTGAATAATGTATTCTATCTGGTACTTAGATTGCTAATTCAGTAATTCTGTGTCCAGATCACTTCTTTAAACATCTAAACGCAGCGTTCCATCTACATTTGGACCATTGGCTAAGCTTCCAACAATAAACCACAGTTCACAGCACATATCTAGTTAAAAAGAGACTACTTGGTTTAGCTTGGTTCTATAGCTGAATCCAACCAAACTAGTGAATATAAAGTAGAAGGATGAACATCACATGCCAAGGTTCTTGAGGAAATACTAGATATGACTCTTCCAACACAGTTCTCCAGTAAAGTCACCTATGGGGGCAATACATGACATAATAAAGGCCATACACATCAATTATGTGGAAGAGGCACAAGAAATGAAGGAACTTCTTTAACTGTTCATTTATCCTACCAAACAGAAAGGAACAGCAAGGAAAACTTTGCTCCCAATTGTTTCAAAGTGACCAGTGGAACTTTTAAACATCTTTCCCAGACAATTAGTAGTTCAATAACCGAACTAGATGGCAGCTAACTCAGTCCGTAGATAGAAATTAAACCAGTAGACTAGAGAGTCAAACCTTGATAGCCTCAGGAAGCTCATCAACCTCTTTCCCTGCAAACCTCTCATCCAAGAGCAGTAATCTCGTCGACCCCCTCCACTTCCTTCCCTTAAACTCCTCACCCAACAACCCACTCAAATCCTCCTCCTCCTCCTCCCCCTCCTCCTCCTTCTCCACAACCTCCACCACCGCACCCTTTCTGCCCACTATCCTAGTCTCCACCTTCACCCTACTTGGCACCCCCTTTGCTTTCTCCTTCCCCTTATCCCTCCTCCTCCTTTTCGGCCTCGAAATCTTTGCCAGATTCCTGAACTTCACAAACCCCCTAGCATTGAACTCTCTCGCAAGCTTATCCCTGTACAAAACCCCACTCAACTCCCCACCATCGCCCTCCGCTCTCCCATAAATCCTCCGACTCAGCAACTTCACAACCTCATCCTCGTCCCTGACATCGTTCTCAAGCTTCAACAACTCCATGGTTTCGTCATCCATTTCGTCTCCAGGAACCCTAGCAATGTTACGAACCCGAGGCCAATTGAGCAAGTGGCCCCGGAGGCGGCTCTCTAGGGCAGAGCATAGATCGGCAGGGACCCGGAGTGCGGAAATTTCGAAGACACGAGTGAAACGGTGCTCGTTGAGGAAGTTGTTTCCGGCTTCAGCGTCGGCGTCATCGGAGAGGTGTCCTTGGTAGGGTTGGGTGCCTTTGTCGAGGGAGGGGCCATAGGCGAAGTATGCGCGAAGGTCAGATTTAGTGTCGGGGAAGGAGAATTGGGAGGAGTCAGTGGTCTTGGCGGCGGAGCGGAGGGGGAGAGAGGCGGTTCGCCGGAGAAGGTTGGGAGGGAAGTGGGTTGGTGGAGGGAGAAAACGGTGGAGGGAAACACTGGGAGGTCGGAGAAGAGGAAATTTACTCAACATGGTGAGCAAGAGGCATCAGAGTGGTTTCAGTGACTTTGCCGGGAAACGAAACGCGGATAATATTGAGCTTTAACGGATAACTGTCGTTTGATGACAGCTTGTCTCGGTCAATATTTACAATTTTAATTAACAAGAGTCATTTTCAATTTTTAGATATGAATAATATATTTTATTAAAAAATAACAACTCTAAAATCAATAGTATATAGTCATATTTTGGATCATTTTTTTTTTATAATTTTTATTTTATTTTCTTTGAATTAATTTTGTTTTCATCTATCATTCTCTATCTATATTTTCACTCATTTATCATTCTCTAAGGAAGAGTATTTGGTTATTTCGGTTCGGTTCGATTTTAAAATTTTGGTTATTTCGGTATTCAGTTCATAAAAATAAAAATCGAACCAAACCGAAATAAACTAGGTTTGGTTCGATTTTTGAACTAAATAATTTGATTCGGTTCCTTCAAAACTGATATTTTTGTAAAAAAATCGTTACACACTATTTATTTCTACTCAATTATTCAGTTTTATCGCACTGAAAAAAAAAACATACTTTATAATCCATAAATACATAAACAAATTTGGTTATTCAAAATATCAAATATATCATTTGATTTAAAATTATAATTCGGTTTAAACCGAATTTATATTTTTAAAATCGAACCAAACTAATTTTTTTTAAAAAAAACCGAATAAACTGAAACCAAATAAACCTAAAATTTTCGATTTTATCGGTTCGATTTTTTCAGTTTATTCGGTTTAAACCGAAGTTTGCTCTATTCTATCATTCTCCACCTATATTTTCACTCATCCACCCTTCTCTACCTATATTTCATTCATCTATATCTCTTCACCCAAAATGGATGAGTCATTTCTTCTTCCATTTTCAGCCTAAAATGGATGGATAATTGACTGTGCTAAAATGGATGGATTAAATAGAAGGACCATTGGACTTGATTTTTTTGTTATTTGCCAAAATATGGAAATGACAAGGGCCAAATTCTATCTATTAGACTTGCTTTTAAGAGACCAATTTAGGCACACCCTCTCCTCTGATAGGGGTGTGCTTCAATTTTTCCTTTTTTTTTTTGTGTTTTCATGAAAAGGTAGTATACTATCGATTTTTTAAAATAAAACGATAGTATACTACCGTATCATCCAAAAAAATAAAAAACGATAGTATATTATCGTATCACCTAAAATAATCATCTACATTAATGGACCGAATTTCAAATTCGAGCTCGACGAGCTTATATGGATAAATCAACGTCCAGAATCTGCAGATATTCAATGCAACGGAGTAAGTATAAAAAAACCAACAGGTTACATGGTAAGAACTTTTTAATAAAACTATGCCGTTTTGGTGAATTATTGTTGATGGAACATGATATAAATTAGAGCTAACTCCATTGTCTTTTTTTTTTTTTTTCAGGTTTTTTCATGACTCACCTGTCATATATCAGAGGAAATCAAGAGAGAATGAGGTTAGAATAAATTTTAAAATGGAACCATTCTTTCTACATGAAACGACGGTTCCATCTCTTTTTTCTTTTTCTTTTTTTATTAATAAAAGTGAAATAACAATTATACTATTTAGACAACTTTAAAACTTCAGACATAAATCTATAATCATTAATTGTATGTCGGCTTATTTTTCATTGATTGATATTTTTTTTTTTTTTTTTGTTTCATACAATTAATGCATAATGTTCACAATAAACAAAAAAGAAAAAGAAAATCAACCAATGAAAAATAAATACACACAATTAATACTTTGGGAGTTTGAAGTTTTAAAGTTGGTAATTTGTCAATGCCTTTCTGTTTCTTCGAACTTGTCACCCTATTCACATCCTCCTCCCATTTGCCTATACATACATATTTGACACGAGGACGTAGTTTCCACTAGTCTCTGCAGGCTCCAATTCAATCAAGTGTTCAAGCAAAGACCTCCACTCCACAAGAAGCTAGGCATTTGGTTTCATGGGCAGCATATTATTCTTCTGTATTCTAATTTCCTCTGCCTCCTTTCCTTCAGCAGCCCTGCACTGCACGGCCGCCTAACAGATCAACTAAACAACTATAATGCTCAAGTTTTGGAGTGATTTTATATACAAAGCATCAAAAAAGGTGATAAAACGCAGCCGCGTTTCACGATTTATCACACGTTACGTACCCTCGATCAGTAGAAAAGTAAAGAAGGTGGTGCAAAAGACGCATCCTTTGGGGGCTTTTCGGATGCCAAAATCACCATGTCCTTCATGTTCATAGGATAGCACATGTTTGTATGCAAGCCAGACCAGATGTTATCTGCCAATATTGCATTAACTTTATCAGTTGGATGGAACTGATCCCACCAGATGTGGATTGAAGCATCTTCACAGGCCATTTCTGGTGATAGGCATAAGATCCAGCCCTTGTACTTTCCTAACCCACAGCATGCATCGGTCGAAACACGGAAGCCTGAAAAGAAACAAGAGAAAAAAAAAAGGTCATGATCAGAACTACTAGAAGAAGACATCTGTAGTAAAAACATTCAAACCACATCAGTAGTCAGTACCAAATTGCTGGAAGTTCTTTATGATATCCATGGAAGCTTCAAAGACATCACAGAAGATAATGTTGGCATTGGGAAGTTCTTGAATCAGCTCCTGGACCATGTATCTCATGGCAAAGTTGAATTCCATTATCATGTCATTTATCTCACTGATGCATTCCCCGTCTTTGCTCCGATACCTCCAAAGGTAATAAGGCGCACATCCCATCGGTGCTAGCCCCGTCACCACAATATTCCGGACACTTGTTGCATGCAAGTTCTGTACCACAAGCATGGATATAAGACGAGTAAATCTACTTGCAGTCCTCAAAAGAAATGTTGCAAATGCATGCAATGCCAATGAATGAGTAGTACTCATAGCCACCTTGATTTCCTGCTTCATTGTAGTTGCTAAGAAATGGTTGAAACCCCAGGGTAGATAACGAGTTTGAACGGCTGAGACATTACGAAGATAGTAATGAATGTAGTCATTTGTTCCTATGGAAATGTAGAATATTGAGTTGGAGATAAGACTCTGAGCTGCTTCCTCACCCATACTTAGCATAAACTGTTGACATGTATCTGTAACCTGCTGTATTTGCTGCGTAAAAGAGATGTGCTGACCCTGCAGAAAGATCAAAGACTATTACCACCTTGAAAATGACATGATGCAAAGATTGACCAGTGTTGAGTTTTGCACAACCCGGCCATTCCCAGGATCAAATAATCCCATACAAAACCAGGCGAATGAAACATCACAGTGCCTGGACTGAAAATGAACGTCCAAAAGAAAAATCACAACAAAGAACATGATACTCCAAGGTCCAGATTCAACAAAATGACGCAAAACAAGTTCATGAAGTAACCATAGTACAGATTGGTCAAGCTACTGAAGATCAGAACATTGTTCATATCAAATCTGGAACAAAATCAGCCGTGAATACATGATCATAAAGGCTAATCCTTAATCTGTCAAACACAAGAAGAATAGGGAATGGAAGGATTATACCGATTGGGCTCAGTCTAGGACAAGCTAACACCATCATCGGATCGAACCCATCATGCCTCTCTCAATCTAGGTCTCCTCATCTCTTCTTGAGCTCTTAGTTTGACCAAGAACCAGGCCAAGAACATCTCACGGACAGCAGCAGCAGCAAGAGGCCAAGAATCATCAAGGCTCACGCAAGAAGCAGCAGAAACAGAAACAAGCCACAAGATCAACGGCAGGAATACATGGAAATCAACGTCTAATCATCATCAGAGATCATCCCATTTCGGTCAAGGCAGGGTTCATCGGAGAAGACTACTCCAAACAACGAACCACCACTATCGAAGCTGTGCAATTCGCACCAGACGCCATGCTCCATCATCAATTAATCACCGTGAAACAAGTAGGGACCAAATCCGAGCAAGAGAACTCCCCATCACCTGATGGAAAACGAAAACGGCTCGGAGAGGAGCTCTCAAACAGAACCAGGGCACGAGAGAGAGGAGATCAGAGAACCATCAGAATCAAAGGTGAAATCGG
>JAOWBR010178516.1:0-10865 GCA_028571145.1 Dionaea muscipula
GTCCTAACGAACCCAATTCAAAATATCGAAAAACCGTCAAATCACGACCCGTCAAATCCCGAAAAATTCGGGAAACCCAAACACATCAATATGATACTCAATGGACTCGTCTCATCATCACGGTCATGCCGGTATGTTCAAAATGATCGTACGACATGCGATGAAAAAAGTAGCAAAACAGCTACGTAAAACCCGTAAACACTATTCACGTAAAACACTATTCACCGAAAAACAAAAATTTCTCAACATACTAAATCAAACATAATGAGCATAAATCAATATAAATGTGACCATAAAACCCGGGGTATAACAGCTTCTGTGCCAGCTGTCCTATCAGTTGTCTTATCGATGTACATTCGCGTCCCTTCTTAAGTTGAGTGTGGTGAATCATTGATAATGGTTCATTAAATGCGTCGTAGTGGAGGTATTGTTGACAAAAGGATGTTAGGGCGTGCTTGGAGTAGGCCGTGGTGGCTTTGGTTTGGTATCTAGGGACGAACTCGTCCTGGGATGAGTCGTGTGCCTTGTGCCTTCTAGATCGTTCTAAAGTGGGGCGAGTCATTGAGCGGATCGTGCTAACAGTTATGTAACGGTCGAGCATAAGTACTGGACGAGCCCTTAGCCTAGAATGAATGGTGGAGAACGTGATCAATTGAGATACGGACCATGTAATTGATAGTTACTCAACGGTTGGGCAGTTGAAGCATGGCTCTAGGACGTGGTTGCGGCAAGAGCGTGTTGGCATTGGTTCACGGAGGATGAACTGGCGATATATGGTTAATCGTACTGAGGACGGTTAGAAAGATGTTAAACCATGTACAGGAAGTTGGCCCACGTTTTGGGACGTGGGTAGTTATCGTGTAACTGCCTCTGCTTGGGTATTTGTATGCTCACCAGAGCTTTGTACGAGGACAATCAATATCAATCAAACCAATGAATCTATTTTTTATCATATAGGTTCTATCTTAGGAGTAGTTGTAATCATAGCCCATAGATCGTAGCTTTAGCGTTAAACACCAATCGAACCCAATTCGGTTACCAGGAATAGAGCAGATTCCTCCCCCGGAACCAATTTTTGACGATCGCAGAAGCGCCACTAGCCAAAAACCTTTGGGGAGGTGTGAAAGATGCTCAAAAAGATGACTCCGACTAACGAATGATGACCTGAAACAGACGAACAAACTCGTCAGAGGGTGCCTCGAGATATAAACCTGGAGAAATCGCTTCGATGTTTAAGTCAGCACGTGAAGAAAGTGAGAAAACTTCCTAATAGGAAATGACCGACCAAGGTGGCCGGGTAGAATTGTCGGGCAAGGATGTCCGGGCAGAGTTGCCGGACAAAGGTGACCGGGCAGGGCTCCGAGTAAAATTCTGCTAGGAAGAGAGAGAAAGTATTAAATGTAAGAAAGAAAACATAACTTGATAATTGGGGTGTGGGAGTATTTATAGGGGTTAGATAAGTATAAATTATCAAAATACCCTTGGCAATGAAGGACAACCAAGTAGGGGGACCGAGCAATGACGACCGGGCCGGGCGACTGGGCAGAGGTGACCGGGCAGGGCCACCAGACAGAGACGGTCGGGCAGGGCGACCAGACAGAGACGGCCGGACAGAGCGACCGGGTAGAGATGACGGGACAGGGTCTAGCCATGCAAAAAACCCATCTTGCTCAATTCGGTCACCTTATCCACGTGTTAAGGGAAATTACCCCTACATCATCTCGGTTTCCAACTGTTTTAAACCTCTTTGTCCAGTTTTCGATTTTTCAATATTTTTGAGACTAAATCTCCTTAATCTATGTAAATTATTACAAACGATGAAGGAAAGAAATCCGAAAATATACCTCAAATGAAAGAGCTCGGCAAGAGAAAGGTGAGAGAGAGAAAATGTTGAAATAGAGACAATCAAAATTAATCCAAATGAACGAGGCAAAATTAGAGAAGAGTGAACAAGAGTATTTTTATGCGGAAAAACTCCTCAAAGAGTTTTAAAAAACAAAAGTTTTCAAGCCGAGTGACTAAAATCCAAACACAGCAAAAGCCATAAACCGCACAAAACGAAAATCCTATAGACCACTAAACGAAAACAAGGTCACGTGCGAGGCACATGACTAAGCCTACTGTCTCCATATTTGCAAACAAGGGCACAAAACGGTCTTGGGTATCAATCAGCAAGAATGGCAGCCAGAGCGACGCCCTTTTCTCTTTGAAGCACCCTCAGTCTCAGGGCCTCTCGTCTCGGTTACGCAATATCCTCCCTCCACGTGACCATTTTGTCGCAAACAATTTCAATATTTTCCCCTCCTTCATTTTCTCGTTTCCTCGATCCATTTCCACTTTTAACATCAACTACAGAGCAGAGAACCACACTATTAATGGAACAGTAGTAGACTTCTTCACTTCCCAAACGAAGATCCCAGTCCACTGCCTCTTTCTCAAAAACACAGCAAAATCCTCCTCTCAAGCTCAAGATGATCACTCAAATGGATGCTAAACGTGCGACATTTCTACAGTCACTGACTCGCTTCTTGCTCCTTTGATCGCTAACTGGTAGGGTTATCGCCTCATATCTGAAAAATCTTGTCCATCTTCTTGAAGGAGACTCCTTCACTCGAAGTGGATTTCTGCTGTTAGATGATCTTGCATTTGTTGCTTCATGTTCTTCTTTCTCGTCCTCTTGTTTCTGAAAGGAAAAATAAATAAATAAATAAATACGCACAGAGTTGGAAATATCGGCAGCATTTTGTTCGATTCTTGAATGTGTTTTTTATGCTTTTGCGAAGCATGTTGATGTTGCAGTTCGAATCCTTTTACGTGTTTTGTTGATTGCAACTTCTGTGCTGTTCATCTCTGCTATTAATGTGTTCGAACCTGCGTCTGCTCGTGCTGTAATATTTTTGTTTGTGGAAAAGCGATTGATAGCAGAAATCCTTCATGAAAATTGAAAAAGGATAAAGCGGAAGCATTGTACTTCATGGAAGTGCTTTTGTTGCTTTTGGAAAATAGTTTGGTGTGATTTTGTGTTTTGCTTTTCTGCGATTCGATGACTCAGAAGATTTAGCTCGTAGTGATGATCCATCGATCGGCTTGTTCTTTTCGTCAACAGGAGATGGAAATACGGAACATCGAAGCCTCCGAGCTGTTCGACTCACCAGAAAGCAGCGTGTACGCGTTTCACAACGGTGGAAAACACGCCGAATCAGAGGATATCGAAATCAAAGGCGCTCAAAAATCGCTCATAAAATCTATCCTTGAAGACGACCGGACGGAGCTGGTCGCACAGGCGAAAAGATTACTCATAATTGAAGGAAACAGACGCGGCGGTGCATTTCAGGCGCCGTTGGATCGTGGAGTCATTTCGAAATTTCTCCATCTCTGCTGCGAGTTTGACTCCGCTGACTGCGCAGCTGCGCTGCTGAGTGGCGATGTCGGAGGCACCGTTCCCCTTGTGAACGAGATGGATGGAGACACGGGTAGGTCGCCGCTGCATACGGCGGCCGAGAACCACGCCTGCCGGTGTATTGAGCTTTTGCT
Organism: Dionaea muscipula; assembly: GCA_028571145.1. NCBI lineage: Eukaryota > Viridiplantae > Streptophyta > Magnoliopsida > Caryophyllales > Droseraceae > Dionaea > Dionaea muscipula. The sequence goes on from JAOWBR010178516.1 coordinate 3,535, forward strand.
CCGAAAAAGAGGACGTACGGACCTCAGGACAAAGGACGGTCGCGCGCTGCTCGCCCTGGAGCTGGCTCTGTACTGCTGCAGGTTTGTATTCTAGTCCAAAATGAACGCTGTCGTTTTCTGTGGTGCTATTGTGGTGAAAGGTTCTAATGCCTTTTGTTTCGAATCCGCATTAAAGCTGTTTTCCAAGTATGGAAGCTTTGTCTCTTAAATATATTTTAATAGAGAACTAGGCCGGGCAGACACATATTCGAGAGCATCCTTGTCTCCATTGCTATTCTTTTTTAACTCACTCAAATTTGTTGAAGATTGCGCTCCATCATAGATGGAAAACAGATATAAATAAATAAATAACATACCGAGTTTCTTGTTATTATTATAATTAACTTTATTTTGTCCATGAAATTGGAAGAAGTTCACCATAGCTACATTTAATCGAGTGTCTGAATACGCTGAGGCTAAGGAAGAAATTCCACTCATATGGCGTAAAAAACAGTCTGCCTTTTGCTGCTTTTGCTCAGAACCCTGTGCGCATAATTTTTTAGCGCTGTTTGTGTTTCAGTAGCTTTCTTCTTTGCAAATGATGGCCTCCGAGCTTTTGGTATAAGATTTTTTTTTCCATTACTTGCACTTTACTGATAGTCTTATAATATCGCGACTATGTAAATAATCAATGAAAATAAATGGGGTTGGTCTCTCAGGCCTTGTTTGATAATAGTTTTAGAACTCGGGATTGGTATTGTAATACCATGGTATTACTAACTCGTTGTTTGATTGAAAAAAATGGCATGGTATTACTAATACCATGGGATTATAATCCTCTTTGTCTTGGTATTACTAATACCATAGGGGACTTGGTATTAGTAATCCCAACACAATTAAACACTCTCTTAAAATTTCATTTCTTCTTATAATCTCATCTTCTTATCAATCCTATCCCAATCTTTTTATAATCTCATCTCCTTATTAATCCTATCTAATCGAACACAATTATCAAACGGGCCTCAGATTTGGAATAACCGGCTTAGCTACAAATCATCAAGCAGATGTGTTAGTATTGGCAAAGGTGGGCTATGCGTGTGAGGCTTTTTTACTAGCAATGTGAGTCACATATATTGTCGGATGTGTTAGCGCATGTTAGATAGCCGATAGCTAACGCATTAAAATTGTTGGATCTTATATGCACGTATCCTACGGGCCGACCTCATCCCGTGGGAAGTGGCCGTGTTGTTGAGTCACATATATTGATTTGCATAGAGGCGTGTTTTAATTAATTTTTTTTGCTTTTCTTCGACCAACTGTTTCAGGATGAATTTGGATTGGAGTTTAGAGCAGTCTCTAGATGAGTTGCTTTTACAACTGAGTGACAAGGTACAATGTTTTTGTCAAACAGGCATGCAGATTAATTAGTCAAACTATGAGGTCATTGTTTCATTGAAATGTTTTATCTTCTTTGCTGGTTAACCTTTTAACTATTCCAGGATTTAACGGCAATTAAGCTGTTAGCGGAGAAGACTAGAGAGATCGTAGATGTAGCATATGCTGTAGCCATGAAAGGGCGAGTAGTTACTTTGGGGGCTTTACTGATGGTGGCAGCAGATAAGGTGAATACCTCAGTTTTGGAGATGCGAACTGAAGCTGACCTGGGATCAAAAGAGAAGCAGACAGTCTATGATTGTGTGATCAGAGAGGCTCTGTCTCTCAAACAGCTAAGCATACAAGGGACGGTGTTTAAAGGGATCAAACGTACTAGCACACTCACCGACATTGAGAACGAGGCACTGAGGAGGCTTCTGCTTTGTGAAATAGAACTACTTCAGTTCTTTGGAGCTGTGGCCTCGAGCTCCGCAGAGAAGAAAGCCACTTCTCCCCTTATTCTTGCTTCTCAGGTCCATTGCATTTCTTTTTTTGAATCCTAACCAGTCAAGTCAGAACTAAAATGGTTGCAAAGCCAAATTATGTAATACGATTATATGGCCTTCATGTGTCCTCTCTTAGTTTGTGAAGTTCTGCTCTCTTGTTTACCTCATTAAAGTGTAATTTACACTTGGCTCAATTATCTTTTCTTTCCTAATTAGATTAAGAGGCTTTCTCAAGTACCATTACACAATGCTTGTAGGCTGGTGACGGAGAGGTCACTAAGTTGATCTTGAGGACAAATGTCGATGTAAATGATGCTGATGCTGAAGGAAACTCAGCCCTTCATTGGCTCCTTAAAGCTTCCAAGGGATCAAGCCAAGAGCAGCAGAGGTATATGCCTATACGGCCTTTGGACTTCCAACTCTTGTGTGATCTGTTTTTTTGTGGCTTAAAATAAATTTATTACTTCTAGGATCATGTTGCTTCTACTGAAGCATGGTGCTCGAGTGAGCCAAAGGAATAAGTGGGGACTAAATGCAGTTCATATAGCCGCTGGTAACGGAAATCGACAAGCACTTGAGGTATATCACGAAGTTGTATGAGATTCTCTTATTCGTGCCCTTTCTCTTATCACCGCCATTAACTATTGTAGGTCCTCATCCTTCGTGATCCTGATAGTGTTCACATAAAATCGGAAACAAAAGAAACTCCTCTATTTTACGCTGCAATGAATGATGCAGTTGAATGCGCACAGCTGCTTCTACGGTTTGGGGCGAGTACAGAGGTTTTCAATTTGCGGTCAGAAACCTCAAAAAGTTCTTCCATTTGCTTTCTTAAGCATCTGCCTTTGAATCAGTTTAAGCTTTCATAGATTTGGAACAACAATCCGAAACCATCCTGATCCTTTTTACGTGCTGGTTTTCAGAAGACAAAGGCCTATAGATTTGGCGAAGTCGCAGGATATGCGTGCTGCTCTAAGTAGAGTTGATGTAATTATCAGTATGGACCATTCTGAATCTATCTTCTTGATATTTAATGAAGTGCAAAAATGGAAGAGAAACTCAAAGCATTGATACTTGATATGAACAATTTGTTGCTAATGAATTCATCAACTTCTACCATGCAGCTGACAATGTTTTGCAACAAAAGTATAATGCCTGTGTAGATAACACTGAGTACATATTACAGACTCAGGAAATGCTCATGAAAGAAGGACTTATAGGAGAGAGGTGATTGTTATTTCATAGACCAAGTAGTCCATGGAAGAAAGTCAATTTTTGTTACCACATTTGGATCAGAATTTGGTTCCTCTTGTGCTTTGTATTGCAGGACTGGCTCTAGTGCAAATGCTAATATCTGCAAGTACTATGAATCTCCAGCTGGATGTGTTAGAGGAGAAAAGTGCTTCTATATCCATGGTGAAGAGGATATTGCAAATGCCAAGTCCAGGATGCGCCTTCGTAATGACAACATGGAGGCATGCAGGAGAAAGATCTTTGTGGGAGGCTTGCCTCCTTCTATGGATTCTGGTTAGAAACCTACACAATCTATCTGGCATCAGCAATTTATGATGGATTGATACTAGAGATTCTCTGTCCAAACATTTTATCTTCTCCTCGTCTTGTTAACCAGATTCTCTGCGCCTCTATTTTCAAGAGAATTTCGGACAAGTGGAAGACGCCACTGTCGTTGAAGCTGAGACAGATAGTCAGGTACACTCTAGAGGTTTTGGCTTTGTCACATTCAAAGATGACGAATCCGTCTCTGCTGCTGTTGAAGCTCACTATGTCAGCATCTGCGGTAAACAAGTTGAGATTAAAAGCTTTCTCCTCCGAAAAAGCCCCGTCACAACTGAGCATCATGAAATTCAACCACAGAAACCAGAAGTCCAACCGGAAAACTACCATCTTAAACCCCAATCACCAAGTGCTAGTGATGCAAGTACAAGCCAGGATGGAAATGAGCAGATGTCATGGGCAGACCGTGTAGTCAAAGGACAACAGAAGTCATCCCCTAATAAACTCGAGGCTCAAGCTCCTCTTCCATCTTCGAGCGACAATAAGCTGCCTCCGTGGTTTACTATATTCATGAATTGGCTTCCAAGATTCCTTAGAAGGGTTACAAAAAATGCAAAAGAAGGGGAGTATTATGCCCTCTCATCTTTGAAGGCTGATTTCAAAGCAATTCATGGCTTAGAACTTGATCACGCTTCACTGGGTTACTCTAAGCTCAGTGACTTTATAAAGTCATTCCCTGGGCTATGTCACACGAAAGTCATTCAATCAGGTGGAAGGGGCTCTCCAAACCACATGGTCCTGATGCCTAGGATTCCTCATCAACTGCCAATAAGTACACCAACTCTTCCACCACTAGTTACTCCGCCAAGAGAGGAGCCGATTAGAAGTCCTGAAGATGGTGAAGTTGACGACCATAAGTCTCTTCAGTACCGTTTGCCCCCTTCTTGTGCAGACATTGGCCTCATCAGTGGTGAGTCTGAGGACAACAGCTCTAGCATGGATTCACAGAAAAATGAGGATGATGGCAATTTCAACCTGAGCTTCCTACTGTTTCTGGAGCAAGATCCTGTTTTCCTAGGCCGTACATGGCTGATTGGTGGAGGCTTCAAGAATTTCGATGAATCACATAGGCCGAGGAACTTGGTTTTAGAGGCTCTTGCTCGGAAAAGGAAGGAGGTTTTCTTCCTTCGGAGTGTTTATTTTTATGATGTAAGCTTTGATCTTCTCGTTTAGAATAATGTCATCCGATTAAATCATCCACAGCTTAAATGCATGCGGACTTTGATGATGTGGTGTAGGACTACAAGGCAAGGGTTAAGCGTGGGATTTGTTTCGCGTGTGGCAAGAGTAAGATGCTGTGGGCCAACTATCCATGCGAACATCTACTGTGGTGCAATGACTGCAAGCTTATGGCCATGCAAGTTTCTGCGCTTGGTACTTCAAGTCATAGATGTGTAATGTGCGATCGGGTGGTGGAAAAGATTGATCTACTGCCAGGGATGATGATAACAGAAGAACATAGAAATTATCAGAGGATTCAGATCGACCTCGAGTTCCCACCGTTGGATGCTTACCACTTATGGAGGTAAAAGACCCTAAGGTTAAGCCACCAAATACACTAATGATTTCATGATACTGCTGAATTTGTTGTGGCGGCTGATTTAATGGGTGCCGCTGTTTTTATGCAGGCATAGGAAGGCCAAGGCCATCTTACAAAGCTGATGAGCAATTTGATACGGCATGCTGGGATATCATATAGAAATTACAGACAACACACAACTTTTGGGAAAGGGGGATTACACTTGAGTTTTTCCTCTGTAAAACAGAGATTATACTACTAAAGAAGGTATGTAGTGAATTTTTGTACTGCACTAGCAAGCTATATGGAATAGTTCACACAAAGTTTTTGTGTCATCATGAAGGCTGCCATGCATTGGTTGGTTGGGACCAGGCCTGTATGTAAGTTCGTACCAAATCTAACTCAAATTTACTAATCTGCTGCGATTAGGCCCATTTATACATAAAAGAAAGTAACATACAGTACGTCTAATAGTTTTGTGGACATTGAAAACATCGTTAATAGTCGAAGATGCTAAACATAAGTCATCACACGCAGCAGTGTGTTTTAATAGATATGTTAGTGTTACCGCCTTCGCTCCCAGCTTTATCGTCAACTTGCCAAAAGAATCGACATTAACTGGCCAAAGGATCATTCTGGGCTTTTCTTAGGTTTAGGAACTCAAATTACCTCCACAATTGAGGCTGTGAATATCATTCAACGAGACTCCAAGAGATCAAACCAATGACTTGGTGAGATGAAAACTATCGCAACATACTCAATGTACCAATAAGACTAACCTATTTGTCGACAATGGTACATGAGGAAAAAGTTGGCATATCATCATATATGATCCAACATCACATCCCAACCACAAAACAATTACCAATACTCGTCCAAAATGGCAATGTCAACCTATCTTTTATCGGCAAAACAGATTCTACAAAGAATAAGAAAATCTTCGCTGAAAGAACAAGGAACAATTTTTGTTTAAATCACCAAATCCTGAGTCAATACCGTCAGGGATGGGAATGCCATCAGAGAAACCATTCTAGAATACTCGTCAACAATGTCCATCTGCATCACTTGGCATAGCCGGAGGCATTTTCCTGTCTGCCTGAACTTCCCCACATCAATCACTGTGATCCATGCGTCAAAAGCTAGACCCTACAGAAAGACCAAAAAAAGTATACCTTTTCTACCAAAAGAATTGACCGGATCAATGTTATATTACAGATGAAAGAATGAATCTCGTGCACCTCAACACGGATACAAATCTCCTCTTGCAAAAGCTGAGAGCCTGAGAGGCCATGGGTGTGTCTGAACTGCTATATTTCTCAACCAGCTACACCACCCGTGATGCCATTCTCATTCAACATTGACATAATCTTTAAGCCAGCAGAAAAAAAATTAAAACTCGAGAATCAGGCATCATTGATTTGTTACTACTGCCTTCTATACGAGCTCGTGTAGCTGATAAACTATGATTCCAGAATATGGCAGTTCCTTACGAAATCGTTCGAATAGTTAACATGCTTGGTCCAAAATGGCCGAAGATGTTCAAAACCGATGGGCAGCCATGGTTTTGATTGGCCATTGTAATGAATGACAGCAGCCTCTTTCACGATTTCAATATTGGTTTTGTTCTGGTAACCCAAACCAAGAAGGTGCCAAGACGAATCAATTGGGTGAACATGGCCTTTAAATGCAATCAAGGCGGGTGGAAGTGTTCCAAGCTTCCACAAAGTTAAGTTTGACTTTAAGTTCTGCATAGCAAGACAATAATCAAAACAAAACAATTCTGAGATGCAAGTACAAATAATATAGGACATTTAACCAAATGGTCGAACAACTTCTAATAACACATTCAGATTCATAAATTTAATAGATTAAACTCCTTCTGAATTATAAAGGCAGTGATTAGAACTGAATTCACAAAAAGAAAGAAAAATTTTTCCCTTGTAGTGGAATCGAATCTTTTGACTAATCAAGTTGCTGAGTGACATGTAAAGACAGGACCTTCTAATGCATTTGTGAGATATAAAATGGAAATGGTGCAATTCTAAGACAACAAAGAAAGACAAAACAGCTTGAAAGAAACTGCAAAAATATGAAATATATATAGAGAGACAAATCTTCTAGAATGGACATCCATTTTTACATAGTAGTGTGTACCTTGTTTAACCATTAGATTTGGTGTGATGAATGGTTGAGATTGATTGGATGAATAATAAACATTGTTAGTAATGAGTGAATAGTGGAATGAACAGTAACTCAAAATAAAATCTATGCTTTACATGATTTTTAATCCAACAGTTGTGAGAGGTCCATACTACTGTTCAAAAATTGATATCCACTCTAGAAGTGGAATATCTCTCTATCTCTCTCTCTCTCTCTCT
>JAOWBR010178527.1:0-10865 GCA_028571145.1 Dionaea muscipula
ATTTGATAAATATAAGTGTAATAAGTAGTGTCATAACAAGTGTACATATAACCCCGCCGTATATATATGTATATATATCTAACTTAATGTTAACGTATAACAAATAACAAATATGTACATCCAACGTAATGTTAACGTATGCTCATGAACAATAATGCATGGGAATGTATAGGAACATAACAATAAAGGCCATAGACATACGTAAAATGGGGTTCGACCACCCAATAAATCACAAATCCAACAATTATATTATACTGCAGTAATCAATGTACCAATGCATGATAATGAATAACAATGGATGGTAATCTATAAAACTACATCAATAAAGGCCACAAACATAGTCGTCTATATTGGCCACGGTTTGTCGTCATGACCTTGCAACTAAGAAGATTAGGCAATAAGGATCTGGATTTTTCCTTAGTTTGCTTCTTATGGGTTTAAAATTTCATCTCACTTACATTTCCTTCTGTAGTTCTCTCTTTAATCATATTGCCTACATTCCCTATCTTATTGAACCAGCAGAGTGCTGTAGTCCATATAGTTGTGTTTGGTTTTGGGTAAATATTACTGAATATGTCCTGTCCACTGGGTTCGTTTTCCCAATATCATGTATTCTACCCTATTATTTGGTTTGATTCTGGGAAAGTTGCGAAACATTTTGATCATTGGCTTTTCTTTTTACCATTCTAGGAGAATAATTTTTCCTCTTCCCTTGAATTTCGGAAAGAGTTGTCGAAGCTTCCGGACATGGAGCGCTTACTCACACGCCTCTTTGCTAGTTGGTAAACAGACAGCACAAACTCACATGGAGCTGCTTGACCTATATTGGAACTTACCAGTGATATCTAAAATTTGAATTCTCTACAGCGATGCTAATGGAAGAAATGCGAACAAGATTATTCTATATGAAGATGCTGCAAAGAAGCAGCTTCAGGAGTTCATTTCCACTCTGCGTGGCTGTGAACTGATGGCTCAAGCATGCTCTCATTTGGGTTCCATTACAAACAATGTTAATTCTGTACCCTTACAGAATCTATTGGTTCCTGGTATTATTGCCTTGAACTCTTTGGATATTTTGATTGCTTTAGTTCATGTCTTCTCTGCATCTAATTTCTCTTGTAACCTGATATGTGCAGGAAAAAGTCTTCCTGAGATCTCTTCGATTCTTGACTATTTTAGGGAGGCTTTTGATTGGGTAGAAGCCAACAATTCTGGGCGTATAATTCCTCGTGAAGGGGCTGATATGGAATATGACTCTGCTTGCCAGAATATCAAGGAGATTGAATCCAGCCTGATAAAGCACCTCAAGGAACAGAAAAAGTTACTAAAGGATACATCAGTAAGAGCTGCACTTAAACTAGCATTTCATGGGTGATTTATCTGCCATGACTCTGTTTCCCTTTGACATTGATTTTTGCTGGCCTGTGATCTATTTAGATAAAATATGTTACCGTTGGAAAGGACTCCTATCTTCTAGAAGTGCCAGAATCCTTGCGTGGCAGTGTTCCTCGTGACTATGAACTACGCTCATCCAAAAAGGTAAGGGGTTGTGCCTAATGCAAAGGTATGTAGAACCGTTAGATTATTTAATCAGGTTATGTAGATGGAGGGCTCATTCAACTCCAATGAGCATGACCTGTCCAACAGCAAATGGTGCACAAAAGTTTCTTGTAATATGAACGAGAACATCTTAAAGGGCTATGTTAGTGGGGCTAATTGATGACGAACTCATTTGTTGGTTATCATAGCGATTATGCATGGATTCCAATAGAATGAGGAGTTCATTAAAAACATAACTGTCTGATCCATGGTCCATTACTGTTCAACTTCAGTGGTAATAATTCTAGGAGAAACGGCTATCTCTGTCTCTCTCTTTTCTCTCTTACCCTTCTCTCTTCTCTCTCTCTTTTTGTTGGTGGCTAGGGTATCTTGTTTTATATGCAAAACAAAAGAAAACTTGGATCACTAAGTTGTCACTATTTGTACGTTGTAATTTTCTTATCAATCTTCAGTTTTTCTCTTAGCATCTGGTGGGAGGATGCTAGCTAAAATATGATCTTCATATCAATGTCATGTCTATAAGTTCCTCTTCGGTTTCACAATGAGGCTGAATCTATGTCATGTCTATAAGTTTCTTTTTGTTGGCATCTGGCTATCCAGGGTTTCTTCAGATACTGGACACCCGACATAAAGAAAACGTTAGGGGAGCTCTTAAAAGCTGAATCTGAGAAGGAGTCCAAGCTAAAATGCATTTTGCAGAGGTTGATTGGACGCTTTTGTGAACATCACAAGGAGTGGAGACAATTGGTTTCAACTGTTGCTGGTATAGTCATGGATGATCTACTGTTTTGCAATTAAACATCCTCATTAGAATAATTGGAAATTTACTACAGGGCCTATATTCATATTGTCTTATGTCAACTGTACTTTTATGTTCATATGGTTTCCTTTTAGTGATTTTTTCTTCTGGCACAATTGCTGTAATCTACATGATTTGTCTTGTCATGGTTTCCATGTTGCTATAAGCCGATCAGTGTCTCAATTAAAAGGCGGATGTTGGTTTATTTTTTGGTCACAGAACTGGATGTTTTGATCAGCTTAGCAATTGCAAGGGAATATTATGAAGGACCAAGTTGCCAACCAATCATTTCTATTGGTGATAACATGCCCTATTTGAGTGCGAAAAGCTTAGGACATCCTCTCCTCCGAAGTGATTCTTTCAGCAAGGGTGCATTTGTTCCTAACAGCATCACAATTGGTGGGTCTGATAATGCCAGCTTTATCCTTCTTACGGGTCCTAACATGGGTGGGAAGTCGACTCTTCTTCGTCAAGTTTGCTTGGCTGTAATTTTGGCCCAGGTTAATACTCTTTTGGTAGGAGTTTATATTAATCATTTTTGTGCACAGAATTCCATGACTTTCTCATTGCTGCCCTTCCCTAGGTTGGAGCGGATGTTCCTGCTGAACATTTTGAGCTCTCTCTTGTAGATCGGATCTTTGTCCGAATGGGTGCAAAAGATCAAATTATTGCAGGCCAGAGCACATTTTTGATGGAGCTTTCAGAAACTGCTTCTATGTTGGTGAGATTCATCCTGATCATTGTTTGACTCCCTTTGTTAAACACTAAATGTCTTCAACTAGTAATGCAATATGTAGGTCAATCTCATATCTATGAAAAGATTGTCATATGAGGGGCTTATTATGTGTTGAGTTAAGTCTATTTGTATATTTAGCTAATTTGGAATGCTTTTGTCAGTGGTTGAACTTATTTTCCATGTCCAAAACGGGTTTGTCATCTTAGGATGGACCCTGGTCCTGCAAGGATATAAAGTCCTGTTTCCTTTCTTGTCTTTTGTTTTTTTTACCTTTCTTGTATCTGTTCTCGGTGTTTCCTTTTAACTTTTAGGTTTGACCGAAAGGTTGGATAGTCTTGCCTTCCAGTGGCTGCATAATCGCATAACTCTCCTGGTTGCCCGGCCTTGTTTGACCCTGTAAAAGGGATCTGGCTCACTTGCATCGTATGCAACTATTCTATTGCTCACATATTTGATATCTGGATCATTTTGGCTTTGTTATTATGGCTATTATAGACTTGCGCGACTCGGGAATCGTTGGTTGCTTTGGATGAACTAGGGCGTGGCACTTCGACCTCCGATGGACAAGCCATTGCGTGAGTACAAGAAATGAAGGACATAACATATATCCCAGCTGCATTTAACTCTGACAAATTATCAGCTCAGCAGCATTTCCTTTTTTTTTTTTTCTTATCAGGGGGTCAGTTCTGGAGTATTTTGTTGGTGAAGTGCAATGCCGAGGAATGTTTTCCACTCATTATCACCATTTGGCAATAGATTTCAAAGCAGATTTCAAGGTGTTATTTCTGTTGTCCAAATTGGGATCATTTCATTTACCTTTAAATTGAAGGAAAATAAATGTATCTACTTTTGTCATGATTTGATGCCTTCCTTCTTAATGATCCAGTTACAGTAGCCCCACTGGTGCTGTTTTTGTTTGTCCTTGTTCTTAATTTTTATGAAGGTGGTTTCTCTATGCCATATGGCATGTCGAGTGGGTAAAGGAGTTGGGGGCGTTGAAGAAGTTACATTCCTCTATAAGTTGACACCAGGCGCATGCCCCAAAAGCTACGGTGTTAATGTTGCACGGATAGCTGGTATGTTATGTTCTTATGCAATTTCTTCTTCTTCAATTAAATGAACATGGAAGTTCATGATGCCATATTGGTTGTAGGCATTAGGCAATGGCAAACTGGCAATTCACCCTTGAACTAACCTAGAATGGGTTTAACCATACAATGCAAATTCTATACAACACGCGACGTGTTTTATGATTCTCCTTCATGGATTTTCTATTGCATATATTCATTCAGTATCTGAATCTGAATCAACCAATTGGGTTATGTGGTCTGATTCTGATTTCTTAATACCTATCCCTAAGTCTAAAATGCAAGAAGCTACTGAGAATTATGGAGTGGGAACTGGGAAGTGATATTTTGTGGTAAAAATCTTCCTTCCCACCAAACATGTTATGTTTGCCATATTGGTTTATGGCTTTTCTTCAGGAATTCCCGAGTCGGTACTTGAAGAAGCTGCTTTAAAGTCTCGAGAGTTCGAGGCTGCATATGGTAGGAAAAACGAAGTTGTCAAACATGGTGGTCCTCAAATCCTGGTAGAAGAGACTTTTCCGTTGATCGTAAAGAAATTGATCGGTGTCATTGCAAATCTTGTTTCATCGAGTTCTACTCCGAGTGCTGCCATTAAGTTGCTCGTCGAGTGTCAAGAACAAGCAAGGATTCTTCTCAAGTAGAACTAGTTCGTATATACATACTGGGTTTCACTAAATTATATAGCTACTACCCTACCCAGAGACACCAGGTGTGGTTTTTGTGCATGCAATTTACAAGAGATGCAATGCAAGAAGAATTGACTCTTCTGGTGTCCCTAAGAAAGAGCGGACAAACATGAAAATTTGCAAGGCCAGCCCAATTTTTGGTACAAAAAACTTGGGAAATGCAAATACAAATTGCAATATTTGTAATGCAATTATGGTTCGCTTGATGCTTATATTGGTGGCTTTTATATATATTACTATGTATTGTTATCTATTATCATAGGGAACGGAATCAACTGATCCTTTTATCTCCTTTCTTACTCGTTTTTTCATTCATTATTACAACCGTTGGATTTGGAGTGAATGAAAGGTTAGGATTACATCCTAGGTGATAGTGGAGTCTGCATTTAATGCACTTCATTCATTAAATTGTGGCTCCGTTATCAACCAAGATGTATTCTTAGTATTTTAGTTCTTCAAATCTAACGGCTATTATGTTGGGTGAAAAAGAGTGAAAATAACCCGTGAGACATGCATTTTGGCTTTGAGGAAACGTGATCCACTTGTTGCTTTCTTAATAATTAATATTATCATCAAAGTAGTACAATTCATTAATTGCAAAGCACATAGTTTGGGAGAAAATACCTTGGGCGGTTATCTTCAAATCAGCTTGATTATTTGAAACTATTGATTTTTTTTTTTAATTTTTAAAAAAATATTTTAAATTGATTCAAAGGAGTGTATTGTGCAGTGCTTATCATGCCGAAGGTACGGGTTGCTCCTAGTATGTTTACATTACTATATATATTGTTATATGTTATTATTAATATATTTACCTTAAACCTAATCATAAGACAATGTGTGTTAGGTAATCAACAGTCGACGTATTATATTTATCGGATCTTATGTGTATGTGTCTTTTGAATACGTGTGGCTGATCCCATTTAGTAGGAAAGTGGTTGTGGAAATTATGACCGACAATTGTTATCATCACTTTTCTGGAGACGATGACGTGGACGCGTTTCGAGTGTCACCTATTTGTCAAGGTGGTTGGTGTTTTCTATCGCCGCGGCGGGCAGTCGTGGGCACGGGATGATGTGTAGCCGCACTTACCACAATCAGATATGAAGACTGGGTGTCTACACCCATGTTTGAATACTACTTCTTAGGAGGTCATCCATCTTGAGACTACTATACTCCAAGCACGTGTGTTCCACAAAAAGTGGTTAATCAGGCGGTGATATAGTCGACAATATCATGTCTTATAAGTTTTTTTTATATGGCGCGTGATGTATTTTTTACGTGACGTATTGTTTGCTTGTGGTTCCATCATAGTTTTGGTGTATATCTTTTGACAAAGGCAACTTTGGGACGCGTTCGGATAGGCCGGGGCGGCCTTGCTTTAGTGTCTTGGGACGAATTCGTCCTAATGGCGCGTGAATGGGCTGATAAGTGGATTATGCTAGTTCGGCCTCGGCCCATGTGCTTTGGGCGATGTCCCCGACCTGGGTTGCACGATGGGCACGAGGTCCCTTGGTATGGAGAACGTGTTGGGAGCAGTTATGTGATGCGGTTGAGGCACGATTCCAGGACACGAGCGTGCTATTGTTTTCATGGAAGGACGGTCCACGATTATAGGAGGTTTAAGGGTGGTTTCTGTGGCAGTTGAGCCACGATTATAGGAGGTTCATGTAACGTTTCTAAGGAGTACTTGTATGGTCGTCCAGGCTTTGTAATAAAAACACAACCATCATCAAATCAACATCTATCTTGTTTCAGCATCGTTTATCTTGCACTTAACCTTAGCAGTAGTTTGTAGTTCTAGTGTAAAACACCAAACCGAACCCATTTTGGTTACCCGACATAGAGTGGAGTCCTCCTCCAGAATCCGTTTCCGGCGATCGCAGGAGTACAACTAGCCAATAACCTTTGGTAACAACAACAAATTGGCACGCCTAATAGGATTCATCAACATGGTGGATACCCGACGTAGTAATGCCAGAAATGTGGAGACCAGTGCTGGTATCATAATCCGAGATGACAACGCCGTTGCCGGTGGCGGCAACAACACCAGCAACGTTGGTGTGGATCCTCCACCCTCAGCACCAACAGCACCCCAAGGCGATGAGGGCATCCTCAGGCCGGAGATCCTTCCTCCACCACCGCTCACACCGCTTCCACCACCACTAACACCTGTGACCTTGGACACATTGCGGGTGATCCTCACCGATGTAATGGGAGCCATGCGCAAAGAGGTAACTTCTCAAACTGATATTATAATGCGGAATGTGACTACTATGCATGCGACCCAATTTGATAACTTATCTAGGCAATTCACGGATCAAATTCGGCAAATTATGAAACAAAACTATTCTTTCTCGGTTGAGCCTAGCAATCACGGTCTGGGGGGTACAATCCAATGGGTTGAATTAACCAAACCGGGGGGTATGAACCAACTGGCCAGCGTGATCAACAGCCTGAAGGATATATCCCTTTAGGCCAGTGGCCTGGGGGGTACAACCACTTGGGCCGAGATGACCCTAATATTCTAGCCAATCGTCAGCCAGTGGTGCCCCCACCACTGGCGCCTTAGCAGGACGATCTCAGAGACTAAATTTTAGAAATTGTCCAGAATCAACTAGGACAAGGTGTTCGGCCTATAACCAGGCCGACCTACCGCAAACCTTACCCGGATTGGGTTGACCAAGCCTTTTCTTTTCCTAGGGGCTTTAAAATGCCCAAATTTACCCTATTCACGTGGACGGGGGACGTTTTCACAATTGAGCACGTGAGACGTTTCACTATCCAAGCTGGGGAGGTAAATGATTTTCAGAAGTTGCGGCTCTTTGGGAGTTCGCTCTCAGGGGTCGCGTTCTCCTAGTTTAACAATTTGCCGGCCAATTCGGTCCAGACTTGGCTCCAAATGGAGCAACTCTTCCACGCCCAATTTTATAGGGATGAATCAGAAGTAACATTGGCTGATTTGGCTAACCTAAAACAATTGCCAGGGGAAAATGCCCGAAACATTACTGTAACATTTTAAAATGGCCCAGAGCAAGTGCTTTGACACATTGTCTGAGAAGGAATTCGTGCGCTTCGCGCAGGGATACCTCAACTTTGACCTAAAGCGTAAGTTTTAGGATAGAGAGTTTCCTGACCTATTCCAATTAAAGGCTAATGTGACTAGGTACGAATGTCTATTGATGGATGAAAATGAAATGAGAGACGCTAGTATGGGGACGTATTATCGTGAGCTAAATTATGAATTGAATGAAGTAGATATGGAATATCAGGCAAACATGTGCTTGGCCAAATTGAAGGCTGGGCGGTCTTATTCTTGCAAAGCCTTGGTGAAACCTCGGCCCGTTGAAGGTGATGCCCAAAAGGAACATAAATCTAAGGCGTTTTCATTTGATATATCCAATGTAAACGAAATATTTGGTCAACTATATGCTAATAAAAAAATTAAGCTTGGGTAAAAGCATAAAATAGGTTCGCCCGAGGCTATAACGGGCAAGAGGTACTATAAATGGGATAATGCTTGGATGCATTCAACTAGCAATTGCCTAACGTTCAGGAATGTTTTGCAGGATGCCATTGACTCAGGATGTCTTACCTTCGACAGCGGACGCATGAAGGTGGGCGAGGATCCTTTTCCTAAGGTCGTCAACATGAATATGGTGGTCCTCACCCTTCTGGATGAAGCGACCTTGAATGACCCACATCCTGTAGGGCGATTGCTTGCTCCTCATGAGGTTTTATAGAAGGTGCAACCCATCAAGGGGGACGAAGAACGTCCCGAGGTATATCCCCACGCTTCTGACCCGATGGAACGCTTGTGTGTCTGTTTCCAGCGAGATATCGCCATTGTTAGGCGAATTCATGAAGAACGGGCAAGGAACCATAGTGATCCATTTGAGGATCCTTAGCAGCCTCCCTTAAGGGCTCCTCAGGTGGGACCTATGAGGGGAAGGACTTTTCGGCCGAAAGTCGGCCGTGTTGGAGAATAGGATTCCTATGAACCAAGGAAGAAGAAGAGTGTTCCTTTTGACCAGATGACCCGCACGCAGCAGAGGCGGGCGTAAAGGAAGTATGGCCAGCGTATGCGGGCCGCTTAAAGGCGTGAGAAGAAGGAACAAGCTATGGCCGATGACTACGAGGTGAACACTATGGAAGCACATATTACTTCTAACGTCAGTACGCCCTCTGTTAGTCAGAATGATGATGTTGAAAGAAAGGTGGCACGGTCCAAGTTCGAGCGATGGGTCGAAAAAGACTCGGACGAAGAGCGTTCGAAGACCATCCAATTTGGGACTTTGCCACCGGTGACCATCAATAATTTTTTGTTGCCTGGAGAGTATAAGAGTCAGGACGAAGCTAGTACGTCCTCATCGGAAGAAAAGCAGGAGGATGAAAATGAAGAACAACAGTTCAAAGGGGAGGAAGAAGCAACGTCCTTGCTTTATGACGTAGAAGAGGAGCCTCGTTTAGTTTGTGGTCAAATGCCTTTGGCCGAGGATGATATAGATGAACGGGAGCCTGAAATGGGGACACATATCATTGAGCAAGGGGGTCTAGATGATGACCTTATGGACGTGGAAGAAGAGATAAACTGTACTGAAGAAGCAATGAAGTTTTAATCTCGTTCTAGAGGTTCATCCGCGAATTATATGAGAATGAGAACCTGTCTGTCGGGCCACTGGGAGAGCCGGGCTTCGGAAACTTTAAATTTTTGGTGGTAAATGGAAGACCGAAGGTGAAACGGCGCGTGCTTCACTCTCAAGTTGTTCCTGCTCCCCCTCTCGCCGTGGAGCCCGAGTTGCCTCCAACGGGGTGGGGCGAAGAGTTCGGTGCTGACGAGCTGTGGAGCTTCAGACCCATGACGTGGAGTTTTAGAGATGTCCATGCTGTGGAGGTGAAGGCGAAAAAGCTAGAGGTGGGAGTAAATGCTACAACGCAGGTCATGTTCCACTGCCCATCAGACCAGATAAGGAAGCACCTACGGCCGCTGTATTTGAAGGCTGAGATAAATGACATTCCCGTCAATCGTGTCCTGATTGACAATGGGGCTGTGATCAACACAATCCCATACCGGACGCTGAAAAAGTTCGGTAAGATTGAGGCCGATTTGATGCCATCGTCGGTCGTATTGACAGGATTCAGTGGAGAGGTAGCTGAGTTAAAGGGAATGATAATCCTTGATATCACCATAGGAAGTATGACACGGACCACACTACTCTTTATCATGAGCACCACTACCAGTTATAACGTCCTTTTAGTACGGGATTGGATTTGTGGGAGTGGATGCATTCCCTCTTCACTCTATGAGTGTATCGTCCTTTGGGACGAAAATATGAACCCTGAGATTGTCCAAGCCGATAGCAGGCCTTTTGCGACCGAAACTAACGCGGTCAAATATGGTATCTATGAACTGGGGCTCGGGCTGATTCGGTTTATCCAAAAGGACGACGAGTGGTGATCACATCCCAGGAGGACGCTGTTACTCCAGAATTGTTAAACGCACTCTTTGATTCAGGAAGGCCAAGTTTGCTGGCTTTGTGTGCTGTGGAGCATGGATAAAATTTCGGCACTGTTGCAGATGGAGCGTAGGACTCACTCGTCCAAAGGCGAGGCCTCTATAATGGCTGATATTCCGGGAAAAATCTCCCAAGAGTAATCACCAAAGTCCCGAAGAGAATCGGGTCTAAGAAGTCCGGCTGTAAATGGAAAAGGATCTGACTGGCTCAGGGGAGAAGTGTTCTTGATGACCTAGATGGCCTAAAATGGACGAACAAACTCTTCAGAGGGTACTCTGAGGTGTTAGTTCGGGGAAACCGCTCTGATGCTTAAGTCAGCATGTGAAGAAGAAGGAGATGGACCCCTTGCAGGAGGCTACCGAGCGTGCACTAACGAGCGTGCACTACCGAGCGTGGTGCCTGACGTGCACTACCGAGCGTGCAGAGGCTGCTGGCAGAGAGGAGGGTACCGAGGGTAGTAGACCGAGCGTGCACTACCGA
>JAOWBR010178538.1:0-10865 GCA_028571145.1 Dionaea muscipula
GGCAACACCAATGCATAAAAGTCCCAACATCCGACTAATGGCGAAAAAGAAAGATCAACATCCTAATCAACCTAAAACATCTCAATCTACACCTCAAATACCCTCTAAAATGGGCCTAGGATCGACCCCCGACCCTCCTAAATCAAGTCCTAAAAGATCGAAAGTCTTCAAAAATCAAGTTCCCAAAACAGGACAAACCGGTCGACCATAAAGGCCAAAACCGGTCGACCTCCAAAATAGGCACCTGTCTGTCTGCACAACCCAGAACAATCCATACAAAACCGGTCGTCCGTTTTCAAGGAAACCGGTCGACCGTTTTTACCCCGATCTGCAAAACTGCAGCAATCCAAACCCCAATCTCAAAGTCAAAACATACCCTAAAACTGAACACCCAAAGTCCAAATAAGTCACAAAAACATCAACTAAACATATCACAACCTCCATGGTCATCAATTCCTCATGAAACACAAAACCATCATTATGAAAAACACTCCAAAGCATTAATCAATGGAAAACAAGAAATTCAACCATAGGATTACCTTAAAATCACCAAATGAGATGGAGATGAACCTCCTCCAAGCTGCTAAGCTGGAACCTCAAAGTTGTGCAAGCCAAGATTAAATCCAAAAGTCCAATGGAGATGGCCAAATCCTCAAAAATCCCAAAAATTCCTCAAACCCTCTTCCTTCTCCTTCCTTCCTACTCCTTCTCTTGTCTTTCCCTTTGCTTCTTCTCGGTCAAATGGCAGAAAGGAAGGGTTGGAAATGGCCTAGGATAAGCTCCACACTTACTACATATACTCACACACTCAACACATTAATTAAATCCACTTTCACACTCAACCTCCACCAACCACACACTTAACACACTAACAATCCTCTAATCATGAATCACGCTAGGGTGACTAATCTTACAAGCTTCAAACTCATCACTAAAAATCATAAAATCAAGAGACGATCAAAATGAACCCAAAATCAAAATGTCAAAAACCGTCCCATCACAAACCGACTAGTTGGGAAAAATCCGTGAAGTCGGCATACGTCAATATGGTACTCGTTGGTCATGTTTCATCATCCTGGTCGTGCCGGTATATTCAAATCGATCGTACGGAATGCAATGCAAAAAATAGCTGAACGGCCATACAAAACCCAAGAACACTATTCACGAAGTTACTATTCATCGAAAAACTGAAAATCTCAAAAATGAAATATCGATCATAAATAAGCATAAATTAATATAAAAATGATTATAAAAACACTGGGTATAACGACTAGGGTGGGATAAAGGCCGAGATAATGATGAGTAAATAGAGTGAATGAAACAATTCATCTGGTTTGGGAAAAAAAGTGGATGGTGAAAGATGGAGACAGTTCGTGAAATTCTGTATCCACCATTAAAAATTTCACCATCGATTTTTAGCGTGGGAATGAATGACATTATGAAGTTTAAAATTTTTTTAAAGACCATTTAAACTTTTTCCCTC
Source organism: Dionaea muscipula (assembly GCA_028571145.1). Taxonomy (NCBI): domain Eukaryota; kingdom Viridiplantae; phylum Streptophyta; class Magnoliopsida; order Caryophyllales; family Droseraceae; genus Dionaea; species Dionaea muscipula. The sequence continues at coordinate 1,484 of JAOWBR010178538.1, forward strand.
TATTAACTTTGTTTCACTATACTTAATTTTATTTCTTTTTAAATAAGGTAAAGTTCCTTTCTTTCTAATAAAGTAGCTTGAGACTTACATCTAAAATCAATTGGCAATAGATTGAGTTGTCCCAAACGCTTATAAACTCTTTTGTAAAGTTTTATCTTCGCCTCCTCAACACGTCTCGCACGTGTGGCACATTTTCAAGCCTAACACGTGGACACTTGGATGACGTGGAGCACGTATGTCCATTGGACTTTCACATATGGGCAACCCGCTTTAATATTATCATAAAGTAGCTTGGGGCTCACATTTAAAACTAATTGGTAATAGATGGAGTTGTCCCAAATCCTTATAAACCCTTTTATAAAGTTTTATCCTTACAGAGCCGAAGAGTGTTTAAATGGATGCAAACTATGGTTGCGATATGATTTTCCATATTCATCAGTTCATGAGGCAAGAAAGAGATTGAGACTTGATATAAGACCTAAAGTCTGAGCATTGAGTAATGCTACGCAGCATGATCATGGCATGATCCATGGACCCATTTTTTGGTTTTCTTTGCATTTAAAAACATTTTTTCAACAAATTTCTATAAAAAATTGTTTTTTTTTTAAGTGGAAAAAAAAAATTCGGTCCATGGATCATGTTGTGTAGCATTACTCGTAAGTATCATGTCAACAATAAGCTGAGGCTAGAAATTTCAGCGAGCCTCCTTCATCCATCACTGACACACTCACGTAACTTTACAAAAAGGTCAACCTTGTGGTAGAACGTCGGTGAATTATATATATATTTTCACATGTTCCTTCATGCTAATGTCTTTTTTGGATTTGAAGTGTGGATTGTGTACTGCCCAAGTGCTTAATACGTCCCCTCTCGCTCGTAGGATTTAAACCCGTGAACTTTGGTCACGTCTGCTCTGATACTATGTTAAATAATTAATTTTACCAAAAGGTCAACATTATGGTAAAAGATTCATGAATTATATTTGTCTTAACTCCACATTGCAGTCTTCTTGTTGGGACTGTTTCACTATTTTGTCCACTGCATCAGCTAGATGGTCATTATGGTATTTTTTTTGTAGTTACGTGATACCTCCTCGTTGAAGTTCATTGATATTTGTGTCTTTTTGGTTTGTATACCCTCATTACTACCATGTAGAGGTGCAGTTAAGTTGGTTGGCTCTTTTAGCAGATGGTTCATCATCGTTGTATCTGCTAAATTCAGCTGAAAAGCGCAAAAGAAATAATATATTGGGGAGATGATTTCTCATTTTAAGTCACTAAAGAACAAAGAATGATAATGAGGAGGGATTGACCAGCTTGCCTATGGTTGGTTGACGTAGGACATGGGGTCTAGAATCGGAAACAATGGGATAAATAATGATTTCTAATCTAATCGTTTACTGACTCTCTTGGAAGGAAATGGAAGATCTTTTCTTTTCCTTTGTTTCTTTTTTTAGTTCTTTGGGAGGATGGGTTTTCTTTCCCTTTCTTTTTTTGTTTGGGGGTGGGGGACATGGCTCTAGCCACGCCAACCACATTCATGCAGTATGTGTACTAAGAAACTTCAGGGTTAACAACTCTTTCTATCAGTTTGCATCCATAATTAGAAGTGTAGATGCTTTTTCTATTTTCTATTTTCATCTAGCTTTTAGTACAGCAAGTTGGAACTAGCAAGCTCTAAGACTCGATTTAGTTTATTAAATAGTTCCTTGGACCGAATAGCATGTATCTTGCATGCATTGTCCATCCATTTGAAATGCAATTTAACATGGAGAATTTGACCTTTTTTCACAAGCACCGTTGGACCTTCAAGCCGATGCTTGTGAACAACATTGAATCTTGAAAGTACTATCTGCAGATAGCCGGTGTGTGGGGAACAATATCACATTCTAAGCTTCCTTTGGCAAGGCTTTTACATTCTTTTCCCATGATTAGACAATGGTGAACTGCATGGCACAATCTTTTGCACTCTGTATTATCACAGTAATATATCTGTGCACATGCATGTTTCTTGAGAGAGCTTTAGTTGCGTGTTTCTACATAGAGCTTTTGTTCCTCGTTTGGGTTTGTTGATTTTGCAGAGAGACATATTTCATGGCGCTTTTGAACCTATGAAGCTCCAAGAGGAAAGAAATGCAGGAAGATGAGACGTGTTACTGCAGCTTAGCTTCTTGCTAACTCCCTAGCATTGTATGATAAAAAAAAAAAAAAAGAACTACGAACCTGAGCAAATGTTTAGTTGTTTAGTCTTTTCCATCGTATGATAAATTGAACTGCTAATTGCGGTGACTTGACTTGCAAAATGTGTCTACTTGTTGGTCAAATTTGCTAGCTTTTATGATGGCAATTGTACACCTGCTATTTTTGATACTGCAGGTTGGTGTTGTGGATGAACCTGATAGAACAGCTTTAACAGAAGCATGGAAATCATGGATGGAAGCGCATATAGCTGCTACAGGAAAGGTTCCCCCTGGGAATGAGAAGGGGAACACAACGTGGGCGAGACCCCCTCCCAAGGCGAAGGCTGATCTTCGTCTGACTCCTGGACGCCATGTTGAGCTAACAGTGCCGTTAGAACAGCTGATTGATCGGCTGGTAAAGGAAAACAAAGTGGTGGCTTTTATAAAGGGATCTCGTAGTGCTCCGCTGTGTGGATTCTCGCAGAGAGTGATAGGGATTCTAGAGACCCGAGGCGTGGATTATGAGTCTGTAGATGTGCTTGATGAAGAGCACAATTATGGACTCAGGGAGACGCTCAAAAAGTACAGCAACTGGCCGACTTTCCCTCAGGTTTTCGTTAATGGTGAACTGGTAGGTGGATGCGATATCCTTACATCTATGCATGAAAATGGTGAGCTAAGCCGTCTATTCAAAAGCTAGTTTTCGTGGCAAATGAATAAGATCAATTGAAGGTGTTTACCTTGGTTCACGATCTTGTAAATCTATGCTTTATTGTGAATGGAATATGATCAATTGGGATTGATCTTATTAATCTGTTTTCAGTCCTGAGTAGGTTAATCAACATGATTGATTTAGTTGTCATAGATCTTATGGCACTCACCGTTAAAAGAATCAATTTTATTAAAATGTCAATTTTGTGGTAGAAGACCTATTAATTTTATTATGTTAACTCGCTTCTCATATACGAATGTTTCTTTTGGGTTTGAAACGTAGACTGTTTACTGGTCGATTTTATACCAAGTGTTAAATAAATAGGGATCATGTTCGTTGGATTTGAACTTGTGAGTTTTAGTCGCGTCTGCTCTAATATCATAGTCAGGAATTAATTTTACTAAAAAGTCAATCTTGTGATGGAAAATTCTTGAATTTTATTTATCTTTTTAACAACTTGTGCTACCACTTAAGCTATTGTAGTTGCATAGAGTACAAAAAGTATAGATTGATTATGGATGAGCCACATGTAGCTTTTAATTACTGCTTAAAAGGTCAAAGGGAAAACTTTCAATAATCATTGAGAGAATAATCATTTCATTACTACCTCTTGAAATGATTCTTCTCTCTATGATTCATTTCTATTCTTTTATGGTATTGCGTGTTAGAGCAACTTCAGCGGTTGGTTTTAGTTGCTGCTATTGCCATAATTTAACAACAATTTGTAAAAATTTTATTCCAATATACAGCTTTTACTCCTGTCAAATTTTAGTATTTTACAAATGCCAAATGTAATGTTAAATGTAACACTGAATTTGCCAATGCTATTTGCCATTGCCATTGATGCCAATGCTATTTGGCATTGAAGATGTCAATGCTAAACTATAAATGCTAAAATATAAGATGACTATAATGGAGTAACATTGATAAATTATAATAAATTGTCACTGTTCATAACTAAAATATAGAATTAAATAGACAAATTTGAGAGGATGTGCACTGAAGATGCTCTTAGGTAGTTGATAGTCAACACTATATTTATCGGATCTTATATGTTTTGAATACGTGTGGCCGATCCCAATTGATGGAAAGTGATTGCGGAAATGATGATGACGACTACTCTTTCATGGTATATCAGAGCACATAAAGATCAATTCTCTACTTTCTCTCTCTCCTTGACTTTCTGTTCTCTACTTTCTTTCCTTCACTCTCTTTGCTTCCACCATGGCTTCTTCAGCCAGTAGTCATTCCTCCACCGAATCACAACCCTACCACATCAAATGTTTCCCTCCCCCATCATCAAAATGCACCAACCACCAGAATCAACAAACCCACCATCTGAGATCCATGTGGAATTTTTAAAAAGAAAACCTTTGTTGCTAAGTGTGCTATTGACCCTAATCCTAGCTATCATAATACCATCAACCTATAAACGAGCCACGCCAGTTCCCCATTGGAAAACAGCTATGAAACAAGAACTATCTGCCCCATTGAACTTTATGGTTCGGGTACTAAGTACTCTATGGTTCGGGTCTTTAGCAAGTCTATTGATAGAAATCAATAGATTTTTTCCGGATGCGTTGACATTCCCCTTTTTTTTATTTTAGGTATTGACGCGGGAAGGGAGTAATGAAGATTCCGGATAGAATTAACTATCTGTGACTAATCTTCCTCTCCCCCTCTTTTCTCTTTACCCCTTTTTCGAATAGAATAACAAAGGACGAACTAAGAAAAGTGGATTCAACCTCAGAAGGATTGGGGGTTAGACTCCAATCTTTAATGCATTTAAAAAGGGGATAATGGAAATAAAAACGGGCGTTTAGGGCAAGAGTATCGTAGAATACAGCTATGTCCTACTCTCTCACAGTAGTGTAGAACCTGAGTATACCGTGCTCTAGTCAATGCCGCTGCCAAACGAACATGGTTCAAACATATATTTGTTCCGTGAACTTCACTTCTCTATTCTAGTAATTCCAATCCTTTGGTTCTAACGAAGCATCTTTATCCTGTTAGGTTTCAAACTTTATCTAGCAAATTGATTGTACTGCCTAGGCCAACCAATATGAAGAGGGAGGGCTAATAAACCATATATTTAGAGTTAGCTAGCTTTATTGAATATAATTACATTCTTATCAGAATTAGTTAATATTGTTATCACTCTGTTATAGTCTTATAGATCGATATTAGTTAATACCGTTTGTAACTGATCTCTTGTAAACATTCTCTATATTTATTCAGTTTAGCTACCGTTGATACTCATTCAAGAGTGATATGCTCATGGGGTTCATTTGAAGCGTGGATTAGACACTAGACATGTCGTCCTCATATCAAGTGCTGAAATATAAAATGAGGATCGTGCTTAGTAGGATTCAAATTTGTGATCATGTTTGCAGAACCAATTAACTCTAGACCATGCCCAGGCCCAGCCTTGGCTAGACCATTCACCCATAGAAAGCAGTGGATTTCCAACTTAGGAATCCATTGTTGGTTGTTGGAGTTCACTTTATAAACATGTGGGGGTGTCCACTCTCTCCTCTTTCCCAAACCAGGACAAACTACCATCATGAACTAGCATTTCGGCACCATATAATTATACGTTAATCGATCTCCCAGCTGGTATCTTTGCTTCTTGGATTCCTTAGTCTCCCTTTAATCCCACAAGAGTAGTAGTATAGAGGCAGCTTTGTTTGTTTTTTGAAAAATGTCTCAGGGAAGAGGCAATGCAGCTCAAGCCTCGAATATGGTCGGATTCGGAGTAATATTCTGCCTGTGCCTGCTGCTACTTATAAAAGCCAAGCCTACTCACGGGGCGATTTACACCGTCGGTGAATCTGCTGGCTGGGGATTCAATGTGAATAGCTGGCCAAAAGGGAAATCCTTCAAGGCTGGTGATCTGTTAGGTCAGTTAATTTCTAATTAAATTTCAGTTGTTCGTTACTTTCCTTGTTAGTTACTCTGCAAATTAAACTAAATGAAACTGGTCGCGCTTTTTGCAGTATTCAACTATGATTCTTCGATTCACGTCGTGGTTCAAGTGGATAAGAGGGGTTACCATGGCTGTGTTAGTCCAAAAGCTGCAAAAGTTTATTCAACAGGGAACGATAGAGTGAGCTTGGTGAAGGGAATGAATTATTTCATCTGTAGTTTTCCTGGCCACTGCCAAGCCGGAATGAAGTTAGCCATCAATGCTACATAATTAACAGATGGTTCCTTTTTCGTTCTTCTTACCTTTGTGCTGTGTGCCTCACGGCGATCATCATTATGTATTTGTGTGAATCACTAACTTGTCAACGATAAGTAATCTTTTCGCATTCCTTTAATTTTCCACCGGGTGTGGGTCTTGGCCAAACATATAAACATGACGGATACTCCACGACACCCTTCTCACCCAGTCTCTGTGGTGGTCAGGATACCTAGCGGAGATTCAAAAAGTGACCAGTTCATGCCCATGAATAGCTTGATTCACTGGTAATGACAGCCAACTTCTAACCAGAAGATTGGGGATTTGCACATTCGCCGTGGTTTAGAGGTGATCATAGGCGTGTTCAAGCCGGGTTTGACCGTAATTTTAAGTCCATTTCAACATATTAGGCTGGCGGGGTCTAGTCCCATGAGTCTATATTTGTGTTCAAATCTATCCCATCATAATTATCGGGTCGAATCGGGTGCCCATGGACTTATAAAATTACAAATTACTACCAAAATAAGTAGTATTCAATTATTCAAATTATATATAGAATTCACAAAAAAACCAATTAGGCAATGGACAAGGATGGAAGTTTGAGTTCAATGAATTAAACATAAATTCATAAACATAATACAATTATAAACAAAATCAACATAAAGGATAAAATTTGGACAATAAAATTTGGAATTTGGACGTTGGAATTTAGAATTTGAACAATGGTGCCGCTGGATTAAATGAATAAACATAAGAGATGATGCAAAATAAAATAAATGATACTAATACAACTATAAATATATACATATACACACAAAACTTTCATTAAGGACCACCTCAAATGCACAGTAGTATGGACCTTATTTGACTGTTGGATTTGATATGATCATTGATCAATAATTGAGATTGATTGGTATTGAGTGAATAATAAACACTATTCATAGTGAGTGAATAGTGGAATAAACAGTAACTTAAGATAAAATATGAGTCATTGCTCATATGTAATCCAATGATTGTTAGAGGTCCATACTACTGTTTATTTGAGGTCGCCCTCAATAGAAAGAAACTCTACATATACAATTACAAATATCTATTATACAAAACAACTCGAAATTTGAATTCTTTCTCAAAAAATAGCCATTGGATCGTAGAAATAGGTGAGAATACATTACAGCCGTTGGATTGAAGATAATTATTTATTTTTTTATTTTTTTATATTTTTACATTTACTACTATATTAATTGCACAAATCTTTTAATTGCATATTTATTATGCATGTTGTTATTCCTTATTAATTAGTTGGTTATAAGGTGGGGTGGGGTGGAGTGAGAATAGTTTTTTTGTAATATTAATATTTTTAATAATATATTTAATAAAGATTATACAATGTTATAGTCAACTTTTTAAATTTGTTGAGATATTCAAATAAGACTAAAATTAATATAATAATTTTAAATATTTTATTTTATTTTATTTTTATTTTTTTGTTGGTTTTTTTAAAAAGTTATTAACATATTTTTTTTCGTTGATTTTTATTTTAAAAGAATGAAGTGTTTATCGTGGCGAAGACAACGGGTTACCGCTAGTATAATTATAAATAAGGGAAATATACATATATCGGTCAGGTCAAATCCAAAATACTCATACCCATCATTATCATCATTATGACCTTTTTTCATTAGGTGGAGTCAACTACACGTGACCGAATGGGACATGCGCAAAAAAAAAAATACTCATACCAATATCTGACCCATTTATATAATCGGATCTAAAAAGTTATTCAACCTTATTGCATCGGACCTAAAACTTTTTCCAAATCCTAAAATTTTTGGGCTGGGTGGACTGGGCCGAGCGGACTGACTCGATTTTGATCACCTCTACGGTGGTTAAAATAAAAGAGGGCAAAAAGGCTACACCCGATATAGAATTGTCGAATAGAAGAAAACCAGAGTTCATTCACAAACGTCGAAGTGTCAGACTTCCATTCTCATAGTCCTCAGTTTACAGAGCAGGCAAAGGCCACACACAAATACAATAGTCCTGAGCCTCATGGAAACTGAGCTTCACTCCGACCAAACAAAACTAGTTCACAAACTAGTGCGACCTTATGTACAAGGACCGTCACTCTTGGCACCGTGGTGGCGAACTCATGAACTAGTCTACAGCTTACTAGCTTTCAATGAGCATGGGTGACGGGTGCTCGGTGTGCTTGGACAGCGCAAGCACAATGCACGGACGTTAAGCTAAGGCAGCCACTTATGATGAGAGAGTGCCTTCCTGGGCAAGTGTGCAGTGCAGGGAATGAATCACACACAGCTTGAACCGCCGGCGGGGTTAGAGCAGTGCACTGACTGATGTTGAGATTCCTAAGTCCATCCTCCTCGCGCCTATTCTTCACGGTTTCCCTTCTTTCATGCTTCTTGTTTAGACGACTCTGTGCAAGAGAATACATAGCTCTATCCGTGATGTTCTGACAATAGTACAAGCCTAAAGATCGCAGGTGACGGCATCTACTTGCCAATGCAATCACACTTTCATCTGCATCAGTTAACATTATCAGAAGATGAAGGGGAAAGACTGTCTTTGTTTCCCCTAAAAGCTTAGCATATGGTAGAAGAGACACAAAATTGCAACAGAGCATAAGATGCTACAGTAGAAGACGTAACCATTTACACAGGGCCCAGGCTAACATAATGAAATCCGCATCCAATGTTCAGAAAAAGGAAAAGCATTCAGATTAATGCCAGATGAAGCCTCCTAAAGCACACAGTTTCCTCATGTTCAATACATATGCTATCCAAAAAATCCTTCAAGCATTGCTGCCTTGGAACCAAAGTGATAACAGGGCTAAAAAGTGTCAAAGAAACGAAGGAACCCGTGAAGGTTTTCTATTCTCAATAATTGACTCGATGATCCCCCTCAAGCCCTAGGTTTACATATAAATCCAGTAATTCTAACTAGCTCCTTTTTCCCAGCCTCATCCTATGAATACTCCAAGATCCATATATAATTTGTTCTAGATGTCAGGCAATTCTTCTAAGATTTGAAAATGTCACTTTGTATCATCGTCATAGAGAAGCAAATCAGGCCGGATACTTTATGGTGCTGGATTGCCAACTATATATATATATTAGGGAGAATATTCTTACACATCCAATTACACATTCAATTACACCGAATATTTACCGTTGGATTTACCCCCTTGAACGACCCAAATATCCCCTTAGGGTTTATTTTTTTTTTTTTATTTTTTTTTCCTGTTCTTTTTTTTTATATAATTTTCTAAAAATCCTATTTATTCATTTAGGAC
>JAOWBR010178549.1:0-10863 GCA_028571145.1 Dionaea muscipula
TTTATTTTTTTGTGAGCATTAATTATGTTTGATCCATTAATTGTATGAATAAAAAAAAAGAAAAACAAAATCAACCAATAAAAAATAAGTAGACACAGTTTTGTCTAAAATTTTAAATATATCCAAATAGCACAACCCTCCCGATTAATATATTAACTCCTCCGATAATGACTGTATTTCTTTATTCGAATTTCTCTAGTTTTTTGTCTGAAGTTTTAAATATATCCAAATAGCACAATTGATTAATGCATTAATCCTCCCGATTAATATATTAACTCCTCCGATAATGACTGTATTTTTTTATTCGAATTTCTCTAGTTTTTTCATATATATATAATATATATAGGTTATGTTTGTTTTACAGATTAAAAAATAAGGGATAAGGAATAATAGGGGGATAAAGAGAAGGATAATAAATGATAGGATAATATCTTGGATAAATTATTTAATCGTTTGTGTGTTTGACAAAAAAAAAAAACACCGGATATTAGATCGGAAATCACATTGAAGTCAAAAAAGAAATTGAAGAACAAATAAAACACTCAAGAACACCAAAATCGAACACCGAAACAAAATCGAAGAACTGAAGTAAACCTAAATAGAACAAAATCCAAATCGCTCAAACCCAAATCAAACTAACCGAATCGAACACCAAAATCGCACACCGAAATGGAAATCAAAAACTAAAATTGAACAAACCCAAATCGAACAAAATCGCTATTGAAATCCAAGAACCCTAATCCAACAAAACCGAAATCCAAAACCCTAATAATCGTAGGAAGATGAAGATGAAAACCACGAACTCCGGGTTGAAATTGAAGATGAAATCGCAAACTCAAGGATGACGAGACCCAATGCGAGGTTGAGAAAGATGAAATCGAGGTTGAGGAAACCCAATGCGAGGGTGAGGAAGATGAAATCAAGGTTGAGGAAGATGAAATGGAGGTTGAGGAAGATGAATCGAAGATGAAACCAATTTCTATTTTCGTCAGTTAGAGCTTGATTTGCCTCTCTTCCTCTTCTCAAGGAGATATGGGCAAGTTTCCAGGAACCTCCATTTAGATATCGACACAAATGTGAAAGGAGAAGATAAACACCCATTGGATAAATAATCCAAAATAATCTTTAATCATTTAGATGTCCATCGTTTTTCATGGGATAAGAGGAAAACAGGATTACTAATCCCATATCTAATAGTTGCAACCAAACAAAGGATTAAAGATCATCCTTGATTATTTATCCAATCCGGGATGTTTTATCCGTAAAACAAACAACGTCATAATGCATTAAAGTTATCTAATTTGATTAGGTAGAATTAGAATTTATTGTCATCACTACCACATGACAATTATTGAAGCCTGATACAGAGAATTGATGTAAGAAATTCATGTGGACGGTTTCTATCCGCAACCCACTAGGTGAAATCAATCACATGCATGTGATTTACGGACATATACATACAAGACCCGACAAATATAATACGCGAATTGTCATCTACTATTAAATCACAACAATATATCATGACCTTCAAATCACACAACCCACATAAATTATTACAAGAATGCAGTGCATGATCACAAACATTGCCAAAATGACAGCAGCACAAAGCGAGACATTGCCATGGATTGATTGCTTGCTACTCCGAAAGAGCAAGTACCTGTCAAGTATATCATCGAGCATATGTTCTCGGCAAACAAAAACACACAAATTATGCTGCAACAACGATATATCATCATCGCATGGAAAAAGATATAAGTCACATATTCACAACACAAAAAATTAGACGACAAAATGATAAAATGACATTTTCCTCACAGCATCTATTATACAAGTAATTTCTTACCAAAACTTTCCAGGCAATAGTTGCAACATCTGAGACTGAGATCAGCCTCTCATAAATCCCCGCCCCACAAAAATACACAGACCAACTGCGTGATAATATTTCACTTCTTTCACTCCCCAACCAACAAGGCATGGAGCAGGACGATAGCATGCAAGAGGGAGTTAACATAAAGGCGAACCCACACGAGCAGGGTTACGCTAATGAACCGAACGGAGTAGTAGTAATAACACCATGAAGCAACAATGATTGTAGCAGCACACCGAGTAGGGAGGAATAGGATATGAAGTTTGCTATTGACAGTAGCAACATATATAATTCTATGTCATAGATTAGAAAGTTTAAAAAGAATTAAACATGGAAAAACAAACATGGTGTGGCAGAAGTGGAGGAGGGTGTTCTGTGTGGCCGGAGAACACATTTAGAATCGAAAGATAAATTTTATCGGGCCGCGATTAGACTCATCTACTTTGTTGTATGCGTCAGAGTGTTGACCGATTAAGAAAAGTCACGTTGAGAGGGCGACGGTGACAGAAATACGTATGCTGAGGTGAATGTAAAATCAGATAAGGGTGGTAGCGATAGTTAATAAGATGAAGAAAAGACACCTACGTTGGGCGAACTACCTGTGACGGAAACCAACGGATGCTCCTGTTAGAAGAGGGAAGTTGATCGTAGTGAAAGGTTGAAGAACTAGGAGGCGACAGAAGAAAAAGAAAAACTCAGAGTGAAGTGATTAAAAATGACCTTGAAATGCTGCAATTGAACATGACCAATACCCAACACCGTATAACCTAGAAGAGATAAATGTGTGGCTGATCCCACCTAGAGGGATATTGTCAAAATGATAAGCATGGGAAAGACGACGATGATTACAATTATTTGTTCGCTAGGGGGCGAGGCTAAGTGAGATTCACTTTCATGTATTAGGATTTATTTTCGTCTCTTTGACTTATCTACTTCAAATCACACATTCATTTTCGTCTGAAAGAAGGGAGTTGTTTGCAGGAAGGGTAGAACTAGGAGAACTAGATGTTGTCTAGAAGTTAACTTAAAGTGTTGCATCAGACCATGTGATGGCCCCACACTATATACATTGAAAGACACGGTTACGTGTGATCGACCTCACCTAGTGAGATATTGACTAGTTGTTGACGATGATAATACTAGGGCACATTTATATATGATTGAGCAAGACCTAAGTGGGAACAAGGGGCCCACAGAAAAAAGGTTCCGAATAGATATTACCATAATTTAACCTCCACATAAAAAATGATACAAAATCACTCCTAGCAGGGAGGGAGGAGGAGAGGACTGAGGCCATATTGCAGAACATATGGGGGGAAAGAGGAGAAAAGGAGAGGATGAAGTTGTGACAGAAGATGTAGTCAGTAGTCAAATGTAGATGGATGAGCATTATAGCAACTTAATATGCCTGAATGGTGCCATAAATAAGATTATTGGCAGGAGAATGCTAGATAAGATAATCTGTCACAAGTTGAGATATTCGGTCAGAATTTAATGGCACGAAATCGAAACTCAAAATTAATGCGAGTTAGAAGAATCATATGCAACTTCTTTGCAAGGTTGCATACTAGAATAAAGGGCAAAGCAACAAAGAAGAGGGAGCTTAACTTATACTCATCTACTAGTCAATCAATCTCATTGCTTTGCTCCCTACATGGTTGGTATCTGTTTTCACATGATTACACAATGCTATGTGCAAAAACAACCAAGCCAAGGACCAACATCCATAAAGGAAGGAGAGGCAATGGCGAGCCAAGGAAGGAAAATATGAACACCTTAAAATTGTGATAATAGGAGTTTACGCTTGAAGATGAACGGGGTTCCACTAAAGAGTTAATAGGAGTTTGAAGATGAACGGCTTGAGCATAAGCAAGAAACCTATCTCCGAACATCACCTTAAAACTGCTGAAAGATTCTACAAAATCAATATTGACTGAGACTCCAGGATCAGGATGAAGTTTAAGCTTCAGTGAAAGAATAGACCAATAGCAACAAAGTATAACAGAAATAACTAGCAGAAAGGAGGATCATGCACCAAACATATAGAGATACATTGGCAAAACATAGAAGACACTTTCAGGAAGATAAATGATTATCACGTCGGCTAACACGATGCACAGAAAAGTGGAAAAGAAGAAGGTGAGAAATGGAGCAGTATCCATGTAAGATCAATAATTTATCTCCTATAGGTGTAATCTGAAATTTTAATCAATACGTGGATAAATCATCAGTATGGGAAAATCAAGAAGAGAAACCTGCAGGCTGCTCTATGATAGGCAACATCAATAAAGCTAGATACTCTGAGAGGAAACTCCTCGATAAGGGACAAAGGGAAAGCAAATCAACACAAAGCTTTGCGTTATTACCTTGATAATTATCGTCACTGGGAAAATCAATCCTAACAAGGAAGTTCAACGATAGAATTGCAAGGAAACTGGAGATGGATGATAAGACAACACCATAGTCAAAAGGGAAAAGAACCCAACAGAAAACTATCAAAGGATAGATCCTTAAGAACTCTAAGGCAGGCAGGCAGTTGCCAGTTGATGACAAGATAGATTAATGATGATATCTAAGTTCAATGAGATCCAGATGTAAATGCTCCAGAATTGGATAAGATGTGGATAGTTACGACGATGAGTTGAAACCAGAATCCTCTTCAAGATAAACTTAAAGAGAATATGGAGAGGAAGCATTAGAGGAAGCCCCAAGAGAGTCCAACAGATGTGACCACACCTAAGTCGCCATAATAAATGCTTGAATCAAGTTTTCAGCTGAACGTTTTTGCTCAGATGTTCCGCTGATGTAGGCCACACGATCACCACGAGAAGTCTTGCTTTCAGAAATCTCTATAACTGCTCCTGATAACTGGCATATAAAAAGGTACAGTCAGGAGATACCAAACAACCACATAGCTGGGTACATTGGACTCTAGGATCCGCAGAGTAAATAACTAATAAATAAATGATGCAAAAAAAGAACATGAAGCCAAGTAGGAGATTCAGCACACACACCTGGCGTAAGTTTTCCAAATTTCCCCCACCTTTGCCCATCACTTTACCAACTGCATTTGCAGGAATCATTAACTCAACCATCGGGGTCGCAGTTATCCTGATACATGGCACAAACAGAATAACATCATAATCATAAAAGTTGCTGCTGCTTACTGCTTAAACAGATTCTCATTTAAAAGAAAAAGTAGAAGAAGAAACTAACCCAGAATAATACTTTGATGAATATGATGACAAGGAACCGTAGCTGTCGTCACCCATCTGAAAAAAAAAAATGCCCAAAATTATCATTATAGGACAGGTAAAGTGGAATAAAATATCTTCAAATTTGAAAAAAGATGGATGGATGGATGAGTCAAGAATTATATATGACAAGAGAAACCATCAGTTCAAACAGGAAAACAGGGACCAGTCAAATCCCAATCAACTCAATTGCTGAGAACATAGTTCGAAAATCCGATGAAACAACTTATTCATCCAGTGAACAACCGCCATTGTCCCAACTACTACTTTCGTTGGACCAGCTTTCCCATGAGACAGATGGGTACTGGTACCTTATAACAACAAAAGACAGTGACAACCAAACTTCTAGGACAACTTTATCAAATGACTAGTAAATTGAAGTCATTCCACTGACACTACGAACGCACTGGATTCTTAGGTTCTTCCTCCAGTATACTAGCCAGTGTCAACAGTTCTAGTTCGACATATAAACCATTTCAATTATGACTCATTTTCCATCGATTCTCTATACCCTCATTTTCATCTGGCTTTTGAATAGTGATTAATGAACATGTTAAGATAGTAAGCACCTGTACAGAAAAAGAGAAAAGGTGATGAACTTCTATCAATTGATGTCTAACTAAACAAGTAAACATACCTAATTTTTCAACTTGTACCATTGACCAAGCAAAACACTCCAAGATCACTTTCACATAAATTCAAAAATTATTGTGGAGAACCCAACAAAAAAAGAAACCATCCAAGTGATCACACCTATTTTACTGCTAGTAAAATTCCAATACAGCAACTCATAATTGGGAAACATACTAGGATAGATTTCTTTGGTGCTATAAAAGGCTTAAGAAAATGTATCCTACAGACTCGAAGGGAGACGCAAGGTGCACACACATGCATTGTCAAAAGGTGCAAAAACAACAAAGGAAAGGACAATCCAGCATATTTATGTATGTATCTATATGCACATGTATACAGGGCGGAGCCATAATTTTTTTTTCCCCATGAAAATGTGTATAATATCAGTTAGGTTTCCATGAACAAGGGCATTGATTTCTTCTTTTTTCCTTGATATTGCTTATGTATGAAAACAAGAGAGCACTAGCTAGTCAGTAGCTAGAAGGGAAACTGGTTATGTGGCTGCTGAGAAAACATCCATTTAGCAAACAGAAATATACTAACTACTTGATCAGCAGCTAGAAGCCTTAAATTTATATGCAATGGCATCAGTTATGTGGCTGCTGATTTTCCATCCCACCTACATTACCTTATCCTTCCCACTGGCAAGCGACAATAAAATCCTTAATTCCAACAAACTATGCATCATATCATGCTCGTCATAATCAACTAGCTATTGCTAGCACCCTAAACAGTCAGTTTCAACCTTTTTTTACAATCACTACAATTCTAGTCTCGTCTTTAAAACATTTATTTTTTTCTCTCTCTCTTACTTTGTATATAGCTTCCAAAATCAATTTGAACCATTGGTCCAACATATTAAATCTTTAACTCGGCATACCTGTTAAAGCATTCATACTAATCAAATTCTAAGGCTTCCTATTTTCATCTGAAGTCCAAATCTGGCATCTACCAAAATCGCAAGTTGTGAAATCCAACATAAGTGATAGCAGATAAGGCATAGACGGCCTTCAGCCATCATATAAATGACACTTCCAAGTACTCCAAGGTCAAACAATCAGACATGAGACCCAGAATACAGGTACCGCAGACAAAATGTTCTCTACAGCTTTCCAAAGCATGCATTAAAACAAGAGGAAAAGAAAACAATACTATCCACCGAACAATCATAGAGCAATCCATAAACAAGATTGAAGATTCACAAGGAGACTTGAAGGATTCACAAGATTCACCTTGTTCAAACCTCAAACTAATGTTTGGAAACGATTAATAAAATACTGTTATTTTTAATGAGGAGCATTACAGAAAGACATGGTATTTACTGTGACAGTTTAATTCCATTGTGGACCACCCAGAATAACTAACGACCAGAGAACCTTCAGTTATTGTACATCCATCCCTTGTTCCTTGGTAATAAACACTCACCCATATAACTGCAAATCATCAGTGTAGTCGAACATGCAGAAGGTAGCTATGACGTACACGAGGTAAGAGTTAAATTGCATTTTAAATATTTTTTTCTAAGGGGTTGCAAAGCTGAAAGAGGAATGAACGTACCGACAAAGTTCCATATTTGTAAAGTGGATCAGAAAGCAAACCCAATCCTGTCCGGGTCTCAGTTCGCTGCTCATACCCCAATGGATTGCCAGCTGTAACAGTAGGCAGAACTGATGGCATAGAAGGACCACCAGTAGTGTACAAAGTGTCAACAACTACGGAGGAATTACGGCTTCCATCCTTGTCTTTTAAGATGTCATCACGGAGCCTCAAAACAATTTGCACGAGAGCATCCCTAACATTCTTAACTTCCCCAGAAACCTAACTCAGAACAGGAAGGATCCAATAAGCCAATGAAACAACGAACACAGATTTGCACGTACACAACTCATATAAGTAGTTTTTTTTTATAGGGAACTCGTAGAAGTAGTTACCTCAATAACTTCGTCAACAGAATCAGAGAACTTTGGCTTCTCAGTTTTAGATATTCTTATATCTGCTTTAGTCCTCTTCCGGATCTCATTAATAATTGAACCACTTCTCCCGATAATGCAACCAATATATTTAGAGGAAACAACAAGGTGAATTGAGACAGTATCATCATCATCATCATTTATCTTTTCCTGAAGAAGTAGAACAGCTTCAACCGCTGTAGACGATAGGTCATCTGATTTCTGCTAGCAATTAGATATCCAAAAAGGTCAATAAAAAAAAACATTACCCGACTAGGAAATCAAACTGCTAGCAACCCTGTTGGTAGTTGTCTATGTGTCAATGGACAAGAAAATAAGATCTCATGGGATAACCAACATTTCTTTTTCTCTTCATACAGAACTTGAGCATACTCATTTTGTCCATTTCATCTAAACCAGCATCAAGAAATCAAATCAGGGAAGAATACACATCCACAGCAAAATATGAAAAAGGAAGCTTACCTCTGTTGAAGTGATGGTAATCATACAATCATCATTCTTCTTCTTCGAATCATCAACTTGAATATGAG
The DNA here is from genome assembly GCA_028571145.1 of Dionaea muscipula. Taxonomy (NCBI): domain Eukaryota; kingdom Viridiplantae; phylum Streptophyta; class Magnoliopsida; order Caryophyllales; family Droseraceae; genus Dionaea; species Dionaea muscipula. The sequence continues at coordinate 8,255 of JAOWBR010178549.1, forward strand.
CACCACTAGCTTGCCTTATACTCTTAATTACACTACCTCCCTTTCCAATAACACGTCCAATTTTGTCAGAAGGGCATAAAACTCGTAGAGTCAATTCCTCTGATCGTGACAGAGCACCAAAATTAGAAACAACTGGAATGGTAGGGAGGTTAGGAAGGGTAGACGAATACATAGGAACTGAGGTCCCCACATCTGCATAACCTGGAAGCTCAGGAACATGTGTCCCAAGTATTGAAGATACAGATCTAGCATGAACGAGTGTATCTGGAGCCTGATAGAACGCTGGTGCAGGATAAATAGGTACATCGGAAGGGATAATGATGCTTGGTGGGACCTCCGGCACTTGTGTATCCAGTGGAATTTCTTCTTTGGGAGGGAATTTGTACATGATCGCAGAAACAGCGAATAGAGCTTTTGTCACATCATCTGGATCTCCAGATATCTGCAACAACAGTAATGTTCACATGAAAAATAATCATAAAAATAGCAACAAAAGTTGTACTCAGAGGAGCAACTCATTTTTTTTACAGATGAAATTCATTTATATGGTTGACCCTTTCAAGATGCCTCATTGGAAATATTTCAAGTAATAATCTATTCTGATGGTCTTCAGAATTTCAAACATTGTCAAGGGATACAAATGGTAAATCTTTCAAATATTAACAGCAGCTCAAAGACTGCTAATAGCACAAGAGGAGCCAACAAAAACGTCTGTACATAAGACTATGATGTGAAATACTTGATAGAGGTAAAATTTGCGCAATCTGACCCATGGTTTTGCAAAGAGGCTCTGTGATTTTAAAATTGAGGCCTTCACCCATGAAATGCAAGAAGACAGGCAGAGAACTTAAAAGCAAAATGGTCGTAGAACAAAAATCATACTCCTTGTGTACAAGGAAGCATCAACATAGAGAAATAACAATACCTGGACAAAATTATCGAACTCCATGGCACAGGAATGAGTGGGGTCAGCGCCATCCTTGGATGTGACCTTGATACTACACATTGTTTTGCTTCTCAATTTCTTTATAGTAGCTCCGGCCTTCCCAATTATATTAGCAGACTGACTGGAAGGGACAAGAAGGTTGCATTCCTCCTTATTTTTGTGCTTCTTGTCAGAGTCCCCCATTTTTGCAACTGCATTTGCAATGACAGCATGCACTCTTAGAAGAGCATCCTGAGCAGGACAGAGGGGCTTTTTGTCATTGAATTCCTCATCAACCTCAACATCTTCCTTGCCCTTCACATAGCAATATATGGTAATAACTCTTTCCTTAGCACCAGGGAACGCGTCGACCACCTTAACCTTCGCATTTGTATCCATCCTAATCGAGTTTATTACTTTCCCACCTTTACCAATTACAGTACCCATCAGTCCATCAGGACATAGTATCCGATATACAACCAAGTGATCGCCACTGTTTTGAGGATAATCTGTCCTCCTCCTTTGATGTTTGCCATCTCCATCACCATTTTTCTGGGACCAGACTCGCTTACCTGTCTCAACCATTATGGGCAGTTCCTGCAACATGAAAAAGAACCAACATTAAGCAGCACCAGATCGGGTCTGCGAATTCAAGATAAAAACCATGCACCTAGCCCAAACCTCCCAACACCCTCAAAATTTCATTCAAAAGGCATCCACAAACGCTGCTGCGACCGGCTCACCGGCTATGGCGGCAAGTTCTATGGAAGCCAAAGGAAATAAGGTAGAACAAACTTGTAGAGACAAAGGGAGAGGAAAACTAGAACCAAAAAGCACAAAGAAACCTAACCAAGCCCAGAAAAGAGAGAGCTTTTTTTCCTAATTAGATACTAAACCCAATAATCTCTTCGAACGCCTTTTCTGGGTAAATGAGCAGCAAGGGGAGATTCATTGATTCTTTTGTTCTCCCCTATTAAACCCTCAGAATACGAATTGCAGGAAAAAGGAACTACGCCAAGTTCAAGCTGGCGAATTCCAACCCCAAAATCATACTCCCAAAAGAAAGATAGCATCCGGTCCATTAGGGCACAACGTCGGTGGATCAATTTTGGGTCCCTATATCGGCACCAACTCCCACAGCCACCCAACCCCGGCTCTACACCCAACAAACTCATGAAGAAATTGGTATTCCACCTCCCACAAAAGAACTAACCGCCCGAAATCGAAGCTGGTGAATTTCCAACCCAAATAACCATCCGATTCAAAGATGGGATCTCATCAATTAGGGCCCTCGATAAGTAGCCAAAGGTCCACCACAGTCGCCGCCGGCGACGACCTCCCCACCCTCAAGATTTAATCTTAAAGGTATCCACAACGCCGCTGCGACCGGCTCGCCGGCTATGGCGGCAAGTTCTATGGAAGCCAAAGGAAATAAGGTAGAACAAACTTGTACAGACAAAGGAGAGGAGAAGAGAGAGCTTGCCTGTGAAGGAGACGATGGCAGCACTCGCAGAGAATCCTATCAGCGGAGACGAAATAGATAGAGAGGAGAGAGCCACGGGCACCGGCGCGAATATGACCCTGCTCGTGGACGGTGGATGAAGAAGATAGGTTCTGCTCGTTATTATTTCTCTTTTTCGTCAGAAGCATGGATTTGATCGTGACCGTTGATCTCTTTTCTTTT
>JAOWBR010178560.1:0-10862 GCA_028571145.1 Dionaea muscipula
GGAGGAGGACCTCTGGTTGCTCAGCACAACTCCATTGGGCACACACATATCCCTTCATTGCTGAGAAAGGTACCATGTCTCCAAGGACATAGCCGATTAACGCATTTGCCCAAAAATCCAATTCTCCCAAAATCGCCTTCCTTGTGATGACAATCTCCTTATCCCTTCTAGATCTCCGAGAGAGTTGTTCACCATTACTGAGGTCCCTGTTGTCCGCCATCGGATGTACCTTTGGCCTGGAGCTAGCTCCCTTCACCACTAAACCCTGTTGAATAGCTTTCAAAAATAGAGACCCAATCGACGCATCCACCGCAACCTCATTCTCAATCTACTCCTCCTCATCAGCCCACGTCTCCATCAGCCATCTGGAGTCAACTTACCACTAGATCGATTAGTAATCGCAGTTTGAAGCTTATCCTCAACCAAACTTCTTCCATTTCTCACATCCCTAGTATCTGCAATCGAAACCCTTGGTGCCAAATCAGCCCTCACTAGTTCTTCTCTCTTCCTTGGTCATCCCCTCTTGGCCATCCTTCGTGCAAGAGTGCCACCGAAGACTCGTCACCAGCAACCCGAGAATCGCCTCAACTCTCGCCTCATCCTCTTTCCCTGACCTATTAACCTTCATTTTCATTTTTTTTGAGAATTTTAATTATGTATTTTATTAAAAAAAATATTGTAGTGGGTGATGACTTTATAATGCTACATTATTAGTGTTCTCTTGCTTTTTTAAAATAATTTTTGAATTTTTGATAATTTTTTTGATATTATTTTATAGTTCTTAAATTTTTTTTGTAATTTTTGTATAAAATAATATCATAAAATGAAATAATAATAATAATAATAAATTTTTTGTTTAAAAAGTGCTAAAGTTTTTTTAAAAAAATTATGATTTCTTTTTTGAAAAACTGAACAAAGGATTTTTAAATTTAGCTCATAAAAGTTTTGTGCAATTTTACTTTGATTGTTTTGGGATCATTTTTTGTTTTATGTTTTTAAAAATACGAAAAATGTATTTAATTTGAATTTTTTATTTTTTGTCTTTTGAAAACAAAAACAGTTATTAATGTAATATCTTTAAAATGTGGAATAGAAAATGAAGTTAGTTTTCATATTTTCAGTAAAAATTTCAAAAATGTCAAAAACATAGAAAACACTTAATATATAATTATATTAATTATAAAATAATTATTTTGACAAAATAATTTATCGAATTGTAAACAAAATAAGATTTTTAGTTTTATAAAGCTCAAAATTTAAGTGACAAAACTCAATACCGAAACAAAAAATTCTAAGCTGAAAAAGTAAACTCAAAACAAACTAAAAAATTGAAATATGTCACCTATTTATTATTTTATTAAAATTAACTCCATTTTTTTATGGCAGTGTGCCAGTGTGTTTCAGCCTTCAGGTGATTTTTTCACGCTTCCTTACGTACCGCCATCATTGTTCATTACCCACTATTACTAAAACGGTAAAACCTACACCAAGAAAAAAAAAGAAAAAGAAAAACTTACTGCAGTTTTGGAATGGGTCCTCTGTTTGGGCCTTGGAGATAAGAATATGGGCCTGTAAACTCGTGGTCTCCGTATAAGATGATGGGCCTCTTGGCGCCCAGCGGCCTACTTGTTTTAGCGGGAAATTGACTACAACCGGGAGAGGGGGAGGAGAGAGAGAGGGAGAGGGAGAGGGAGACAGAGATGGCGGCAGAAGAAGAACGCGAAGCGGCGGGGGAGGAGATGGAGGAGGTGGAGGAAGAGTATAGCGTGTGGAAGAAGAACACTCCTTTCCTCTACAATTTCATCATCAGTCATCCACTCGAATGGCCTTCCCTCACCGTCCAGTGGCTGCCGTCGCCTCCGCAACTCATCCCGGATTCGTTCCTTTCCGTCCACAAGCTCATCCTCGGAACCCACACCTCCGACCAAGCCCCCAACTTCCTCATGATCGCCGACGTCCATATCCCCTCCATCAACGGCGCCCCGGTCCCAGCTCCGCCCAAGGTCGGCTTTACAATCTCGATGCCCTCTCGCCCACCACATGCTCGAAGAAATGCCCCCCATATGAAATAATGCATCATTTATTTATTATTTTACTTGCTTAATCATAAGGTACCAAATCATCGGGTATGAATTTCATGGTATTTGGCTGATGGTCGCGTCAGTTGGATACGGGTTACTCTTTTCGCTGGGGTCTGGCTGAGGTGGGAGTGTGCACGGTTTGAGCTTTTGCTTATCTCTGGTTGTTTGATCTTGAATGATGTAGGTGGAGATAGTGAAGCGTATAAATGTGAACGGGGAAGTGAACAGGGCACGGTGTATGCCACAAAACCCGGACCTCATTGCTGCCAAAACGAGCGGACCAGAGGTGTATGTTTTCAATTGTGCGATGCAAGGGGATGCACCTGAATGTGGGATATGTGATCCTGATTTCACATTGAAGGGCCATGAGCAGGAAGGGTATGGACTTTCTTGGAACCCATTTAAGGAAGGTAACCTTTTAAGCGGCTCAAATGATTGCAAGATATGCTTGTGGGATGTGCGTTCCGAGCCTCGTGGTCGAGTTCTTGATGCAAAAACTGTTTTCCTGGTATATTGTTATGCTTAAGCCTCTCGTGTGGTGCTACGGTTGGTTGCATTTGTTATTCAAAACCATTTTGTAAATCACTCCCCTTTGATGAATATTGTATAGGCTCATGAAAATGTGGTTGAACATGTTTCTTGGCATTTGAAGAATGAAAATGTTTTTGGCTCGGTTGGAGACGATATGCTGTTGATGATTTGGGATCAGCGATCTGATAAACCCCAACAGACTGTCCGTTGTCATGAGAAAGAGGTGAACAAACACATCTTACTACCCTCTTACCTTTGTTGTATGCACTATCTGTGTAATGTTGAACAATGTACTAAGTTTTTGTGTTTACACGAGGATCTCATTGTAAGTAAATCTCATGCCATTGTTGTATGCAACATGCCGAGGGATTGATTTACTTGCCCAAAGGTAAAAAATGGGCTGATTCTACCAACTGCTGATTTCGTTCCTCACTTCCTTGTATGTGTGTTGCATTTGAGCAAAATCCCAGGGCTATAAGAGGCAACTTCTGGTAATCGTCAGTTACTAATATTAATCTTGTGAGATGCATCAAAACTTAGACTCTTGTTTGATGCTCTTTTTCGTGAATTACTGTCTAGTTCTGTAGTAGGATGCCTGCAAAAATCTGTGTGAACCATGAACACGTTGCAGTTCGTAGGCAATACTTTCCTGATAAATTGAACCCACACACGCTAGTAACGAAGATAAGTGGCTTGCTTACTCTCTCCAGAAACATAGCTCAGATCACATCTCTCTTTTTGTATTGGCTCTGTTCTCCCCACCTTCTGCAACCCAACTGATAAAAGAAAAAGTAGAAGCAAAAATTCGTCTCAGCGTTTCAATGTTGAGAGCATATTGTAGTCCTATCGTTTTCTTACATGGAAAATAGTTTGACTCTTCCATAATCATTATTGATGCTCTGAGGTTTGTTTTTTTGTTTTTTTGCCAAATATTAGCTGGAGTCTTGTTTGATACAACAACTGTTTACAGACTTATACTTCGTGGTTGTTTTGCAACTTGAATATGAATGTTATTTGGTCTTCTCGATAAGCAGTAGATGCTCCTGCATTTGTTTTGTGGTCGTGCAACTGCAACATTCATCTGAATTAATCATCAATGCCAACTCCTGATAAGTTAGTTACCACTTGATGCAACAGAAATGGTTAAATTTTGAGATAGGTGGTGCCATATTGTTGGTACTATCTTGTCGATGAACTGATCTGTGATCTGTCGTGAACTTGCGGTGATGGGTATTGCTATTGTTATTCAGTCTCCTCTGTGTTGCATATCTGCAGCTCCTTTTTGAAAGAGGTATTAATTATTTTTCTCTGTAGGTGAACTATCTCTCTTTCAATTCATATAATGAATGGATCCTTGCAACAGCTTCTTCAGACACTACAGTTGGATTATTTGACACACGGAAGCTGAGCTCTCCCCTTCATGTCTTGACCACTCACATGTATGTCTAATGTCCTTCTTGAGATAAATTCTACCACTTATTATAGTGTTTTCATGTACATACTTGTGAGATCATACCAGATGTGATTTTTATTGTTTATTTTTATTTTCATGCTACGTCGGTATAGATTTCAAAGCATATCTGAAATAGTTTCTTATGGTTTTGTTTTTACAGGGAAGAGGTATTTCAAGTTGAATGGGATCCCAATCATGAAACCGTCTTAGCATCTTCTGCTGATGACAGAAGGCTGATGGTTTGGGACCTTAACAGGTAGCTATTGTCAAATATTTTTGACATTGAGCATGTGAATAACCAATTCTCCTTTCTACTTTCAACCTTCTCATGAGCAAGTTCTATTAGCTGAAGATGACTTGGTTAGTAAAATAACATCTTCGGCCTGTGGAAAGAAATCTTCTAGTTTGTGATCTTTGATCACGTTGTTGGTGATATGGTTTACCCTTGTCTTGCCCACATGACAGGGTAGTAGCATCCATTTGGCCATTGAATGTGCTTGGAACCCTAAGCGGAGCAGAAACTTTATTGACAGTGATATTCATGTGGCAAATGCGCACTACTAATCATTTCTTAATCCCGTATAGCGACGACACATTCCATCCTAGATGATGCTTTTAAATAAAACGCCAAAAGCAAAGCAAAGCAAAGCAATGCAGAAGATACTAACCTATAGGCCTGTCTCTTAGAGTTGAGAAGTTGTTGCATTCATCAATTACTCGGTGCTTGTCAGTGCATTTGTACTTGAATCATCTTTTTGGCTTTACATTATTTTTCTCCTCCGTCTCGTTATTTTGCTCTAGTTGGTTAATGCAGTTCTCTTTTCAGCCTGGTTCTGTCGCCAAATGTGTGTTGCGTAGGGTACTTCATCTCCCGTTTAAATGGTTTTTGATTGTTTGTTAGGATTGGCGATGAGCAGCAAGAAGGTGAAGCGGAGGACGGGCCTCCTGAACTCCTTTTCTCTCATGGTGGGCACAAGGCCAAGATATCAGACTTCTCCTGGAGCCAAAATATGCCATGGGTAGTATCAACCGTTGCTGAAGACAACACTCTTCAAGTATGGCAACTCGATGATAGCATTGTCAATGAAGATTAGATGCCGGGCCGGATAATGATGGATGACATTGACACACATGTCAAGAAAATTTTAAAATTTTTCCATCTGTGTGTGATTTCAAGACCGTCTCTTAGAGTAACAGACCGTAGACAAATGATCCACTAGAGCTTGAGAGCATTGATACTAGATGGCCTACAATTGTTCTATAAAGTAGATGGATTCGGGATTCTGAAGCCTACTTCTTCGGGACATGTATTTGAGAGAGAGAAGTGAATGAATGAATGAATGATGCTAAGTGAGATGTGATGAATATTTTACAGAAAATGCTGATGGTAAATGAGATGTGACGAATATCACAGTTTGTAGGCATCACTTCTAATAATCTCTCTCTGATGGTATAACGACCATTTCATTTCCTTTTGGTTGTCTCATGCTGTCATCGGCTGCGGTGGTTGTATGTATCCTTTTTTGCGGGGCTTCAGCTCTGTTATTGCCGCAGAGTCGGGTGGAAATCACTCGATTATCATTCATGAATCAGAGCAGTGATAAAAGGGAATGTGACCCCTTCTTTGTTTAGTATGAAGTATGAGGTGAGCTATATAATTTATTGTGGTAGAGTTGAATTCCTAACCACCCAACGCCAAGCCAGTTGAACTCCTACACGCTTGAGAGAGTCAAGCCCAATGTCCAATTCCAATTCAACTTGGTGTCTGTTGTGGGACAATTATTGGGGGTTTAAACTTCCACAAAAATTTGCATAATGGGTTCTGAAATTAACAAATTTATTTGCTATTATATTATATTCAAGTCTTAATCTCGATGTGAGAAAGTCGGCAAGTCACACATGACTAACAATTTTTTAACTCAAGTGTAACTTGAACTATCGATTCTGATACTAATTATTGGGAGTACAATTATCAGAGGACTTAAACCTAAACCCAACGGTTCACAATCGAGATCAAACTTAGGTCTGAAAGTCTACAATCAAATAGCTACACAAACACGCGTTTAACTTACATGTTAATCTAAAAATCTAAGCCAATATTGGTATCAAAATCAATGGTTTGACTAAACTTGCGTAGTGTCTAGCGTAAATCATATTGGCCTCCAACGTTGCTGGTGTGTGGTGTTGTGAACCTGTGGTTCAAGGGAGGACCGTGTAATTGTGATCGAGAAACTCACATGACTCAACAATTTTCTTCCTCGAATGTAAGTATCAAAGTATCATATTGACACGCTCCCTGAAACATCGACACAGCACAATAGCAATGTGGAAGACTAATACCACTTTGTTTGGGGACCAACCATTAGGGGGGCTAAAACCTAAACGCAACAGCCCACAACCGAGATCGACATGGATCTTATTAAAAGCAGTGTATTGAATGAAGAGATTAGAAAAAAGAAGCAAGGTTCTTCTTCACGTTCAAATGTGTTAGTTAAGAGATATTAGATGGAGAAGTGAAATCAGGAAAGATCCGAGGAATAGAGGGGAAGGTAGAAGCAAGCAAAACAAACTTGCAAAAGGTAACGTCCATGGAATTTATCAACTTGATGAATTAATTTTAAAATATAAGGATTTCCTATTATAACAGGTTGTTCAAAAGGATCGCCTGTTCTTCCATCCAATATTCTGCTCTTTCCCGGATACTCGGGTTCAAATACCCATGGATTCGCTGTTTGCATACTGGCCTCATATAATTCGGAAATCACATGAATCAATTAAGATACATTTGCAAGAAATGGAAGCAACAGTCTCAGGAAAATGAGAACGGTGACACAAGCACAGTGGATGATAAAAGTTGTTGCCGCTACTAGCGATGGGTTCCTCATCATGCATATGAGGATGATATAGATGTTGCTTGTTATGAGACCAGTTGAGTACTTGACACAGATGCCTCCGTTTCATGCTGCGTCTCGGAACGAGTTCTTCTCGTCTTACACACGGTAATTTTGGAGTGGTGAAGATGGGGAATGATGATTTGGCTAGAGTCATAGGTGTTGGAGGTGTATGCTTGGAGATGAAGAATGGTATGCAACTAGAGCTTGGGGATGTGAAGCACAATCCAGATATCCACCTGAATTTCATTTTTACAGGCAAATTGGATGATGAGGGGAGGCGGCAACAAACACGTCAGAGGGGATCCTGGGATGTAAACTCGGGATAACTGCTCCCATGCTTAAATAAGTAGTGGATAGCGAGATGAGAATCAAGCTTAAGTTTGATAATAAAGAAGCAATGAGCATAAAAAGCATACCTGGTAGCCTCTTAGCACCTTGTCAACTTGACAAATAGGATCTGTGCAGCTTGAATAAAGCTTATACTCATCTTTTTTGGATACAAAACGGATATATCTTCAATCCTCCGAAGATGGCAATTAACCGAGAATGTAAAGGGATTAAAAGAAAACAAACTTCATTGGCATTGAAAACTTCTCCATGAAGGAACAAGATATGTTGGTCCTCCGGTTACATAAACTCAGAAAAACAGATGGAAAAGCAAAAGAAATCTAGGCACCTGAGAGCTTGAATCAAGAGATCGACGTATCCTTTGAGGGCAAGATCAATCACCCACTCCCAGACAAGAAGAATTACCTGAGCAGAAGACAACATGGCACATGAGATACCAGAAAATAATTCTTGATAACTTGGATGGGAAAACCAACAAATACTTTTGAGATACCAGAATAACAGCAGTAGGCATACTAACAAGTAACAACAATGGCACATGAGATAGAATATTTAGACTTGGCAAACCATGAAATTGAGTTTAGATTTTATCAACAGAAAAGAAAGGAAAAGGACAGAGTGCGTATTGAACAATACATGAACTCCATGATAAAGCTTCATAACCCTTGCATATGAACAAAGAAAATAATACATCAAAAGGGTTATTTTATTCGCACCAAACATGCTCTAATCCCAAGATCTCCAAAATGTTAAGGCAGTGACATGACCGTATCAAGTTTTTAGAATCTCATGCACAGCTAGCTAACTTATACCATGCCGTATTACTTGGGATATTCTGGATGACATTCTGTTGGCACAAATATAATGTGTGTAACAAAATAGTCCATATATATAATTGACACGGAAGTCTAACCACAGAACAAATATTCGAGAAAAAAGGTCGTGAAAATGATGATGACGACGAAGGCCTCCTCCCCCCTCTCCTCTCTAGGGTATTGCTTAGTTTTCTCCATGATGGGTTGCCACTGCTCTCCTTTACCGGTGGCAGTTCCATTGTCGTTGTCTATAATTTCGTTGCTTTCAATAAAACTTGTGGGTCTAAATCTAGGAAGTCTAACTTTCCCTTAGGAGTTCTTGCTCTCCATTTTTAATAGGAGTTATCGCTCTCTCCTACTCTATTAGGGCATTGTTTCCAGAGAATCAGTAGGGAAATCATAACATGTTCCGAGATGCGGCTTCACTTCTTGAGTTCAATTCCATCCACGGAGATAAAAGTTGCTGGAACATTTTATCAAGATTTTGGTTGAGCCTTGACCAACATTTATCAATTTTCTCTTTCGATCATTCAACTGCAAGAAATCCGAATTCAAAGATGTTTGCACATATTGTTAGAATATACTAGTGTAATTAGATCTATTCATGTAACAATTTGTTTAGATCTAGTGGGCAAATTCTTAAGTAGATGGTATTGATTTTTACTTAATGAATTTCTCTTTCCATAAAAAAGAATGTACCAAAGCATAAGCACATCAGAAAAATGTGTCTTCCATACAAATTGCTTTATGCCATGACATGATTTCTAAAAGCTTTTCTACAGTCCTGCTATCTGATAGAACAAAGTCAAACATAGATGATAGAACTGTTCAGTAGCCAAACCACACACATCGTGATGGTTGCGCTCTCAATCTTAATTTCTGGAAACCTTCAATACAGCAGTGCTTATCTAGGCTTCTTCCAATTTACCCCTAAATTCATAACCACATTGGCCAAGATAACACCCATTATGCTGAATGCTTGGTGAGCAATGACAGCTACAGTACCCTGCCACCAGCTAGTGCCAGGAGGGGGGATTACATATATGAACACAACCTTAACCTTACATTTCCGCAAAGAGGCTATTTCTGTGCCTAGAACTGGCGCCCAACATGCCACTGATGGAACAACTTATGTTACGCCAAGGCTTGCCTCAATGACCAGTCCTATAGCCATAGACAAAATTCCTTTGCTTCTAGTTATCTATGGCTGGACTATACATGACCAAAGCTTAGCATCTAAGCAACTATAACTATATAATGTCCAAATGCAGCATCTATCTCTTCAAACCTGTCCTAAATCTCTGAACAAGGATACATAATGGACAATAACCCTGACAATCTGAGTCCACCCTCAAGAATGCCCATGTGAGGAGTATAGCTGTATGAGGGAGATCTCGAGTTCTGTGTGAATGCTCTCAATTGGGAATATTAATCGTGTGGATGAAAAATGCTCGTAATGGGAGTTACAGAACTGGATAGATGTAAATAATGCTGGGTAAGTAGCCATTGATTTCATTGTAACTTATTTTGATGATGATGTTGAGTGTGTAGATTAAGAAGAAGTTTGATTATCCCTAAGATCAAACTAGAACAAGATGTTTTATGTGTCTAAAATCTATGTTTCAAAACGATTGATTAATGACAGTCTTTGCTGACCCCTCCTTTTGGACCTTGCTATTATTAGAATAATTTATTTAAACATTTGGGTTGTAAAAAATATTGGACCTAAGGTCCACCTCTAGTATGTCCAAATTAGAATGCTTCCTTTGTAAGATAGGAATAGAAAAACATTGAGTAAAGTAGGTGATATGACAAGCAGTTGACTCAAAGGTGACTGCTAAGTTGATGTGCTCTAAACCAAACTATAAGAAAACTGACTTGTTGAAAATGATCTGATCACACTTCATGATTGCAAATCTTGAAAAAACAAAGAATTGTTGCTCTAGATTTGATAAATATTGAAGACTCCAGCAAAGAAGAGAACATATATACGTGAATTGATCCAAAAACCAAAGAAGCATTCTATGCAATTATCCATTGCCGTTGAAGAAATCTTGATCTCCTAACCGTATGGAAGTGTTGTTCACAAGTGAGTGAGCTAAATAATATATTTTTGTTATCCAAAACAAATTGTGAGAGTGTAAGTACTTAAGTTGAGAAATCTCTCAAACAAAACAGTGTTGTAGTGGGTGTTGTAGAGGATTGATAAATACAAAGAGTGTGAACACCTACTTATAAGGGCTTGCTTGTCACCGATAAGACAAATGTATTTTCATACTAGAGGATAAAAGTTCGAGACTAATGCATCGAAGACTAGATGTGCATTTTTGCCGAACTAGTATAAATCACGATGTCAAACTTCCTATTCTTATACTTTTCATTACCGATGATCTTTGTTTCAATACATAAATTATCCGTTATGCAAACTTGTTTGAACGAAAAAAAATCGTAACATTCTGGTGATTGAGCTTGACAAAAAAAGTGTGTGTTTTATTTAAAAATTCTGATGATTGAGCTTGAACGAACAATGAAGATATCCAATTTTACCCCACACCCCTCTTGGTCTATTCAGGACCAACAGATAAGAATAATTAATAGGTGACTTGAGCCCTCTCCCTGAATAGACAGAATGACTAGAACAGATAAAAGCTTCCCCCCCCCCCGGAAAAGGACAAGATTTGGTCGCTGGTACTAAAGTAACACATCCTAAAAGAAAAATAATTCCCAGAAAGATATGCTC
>JAOWBR010178571.1:0-10862 GCA_028571145.1 Dionaea muscipula
CCACCTAGGATGTAATCCTAGCCCTCCATTCACTCTAAATCCAACGGTTGTGATGATGGGTGAAAAAGAGGGTAAAAAAAGGGGTACATGGATCCGTTCCCTATATATATATACATATATACACATATATACTACAAGTACAAAAAGCTTAACAAACCCTTAGGTCTTACTAACATAATATAACATCTAACACTCTCCCTCAAGTTGGAGCATAAATATCATAGGCACCAAGCTTGGTACAAATGGAATGAATCTGCGAGCCCTCCAAGGATTTGATAAAAATATTAGCTAGTTGATCACTTGACTTCACATATGATTTACTAATGATCCTCCTTGAATCTTTTCCCTAACGAAGTGACAATCAACCTCTATGTTTTTTATCCTATCATGAAAAACTGGGTTTATTGCAATGTGAATAGCGGCTTAATTGTCACACTTTAGCTCCATGGGATTTGATTGCATAATTCCAAGTTCTTCCAATAAATTCTTCAAGGACACAAGTTCACAACTTGTGTGTGCCATGGCTCTATACTTAGATTCTGTACTGGATCTACCAACCACAGTTTGCTTCTTACTTTTCCAAGATACCAAATTGCATCCAAGAAAGACAAAGTATCCACTGGTAGAATGTCTATCATCATTAAGAGAACTGACCCAATCTGCATCTATGTATCCACAAAGGGACACATGGCTACGATCTGTATACAATAGTCCCTTACTATGGGCACCCTTCAAGTATCTCAAAATACATATAACAGCATCCCAGTGACTGGTACGTGGGGATCTCATAAACTAACTCATAATGCTGACAACAAAAGAAATATCAGGACGAGTAACAGTCAAATAGTTCAATTTTCCAAATCTTCATGGATCTTTCAAAAGATCCCCTTGTTCAGCACTGAGTTTCACATTTGGATCCATGGGGGCATTAAGTGGCTTACATCCCAACATCCTTGTTTCATCCAGCAAGTCAAAAACATATTTTCTCTGATTTGATTTGGTTATCTCAATGCCCAGAAAATATTTTAGATACCCTAAATCTTTCGTTTGAAAGAGAGCTTGAAGGAAATGCTTGGGATCAATAATGCCTTGACAATCATCACCTGTAATGACAATATCATCCACGTATACAATCAACAACAATCTACTAGCTCTAGAGTCTCGATATTCTATGACCACTTCACTAAAATGGTCAAACCATGTACGAGGAGACTGCTTGAGGCCATATAGAGATTCCTTGAGCCGACATACTAAATCTGTCTCTCCCTGAGCAACAAACCCAGGAGATTGCTCTAATAGACCTCCTCAACAAGATCGTCATGCAGAAATGTATTTTTAATATCAAGTTGGTGGAGAGGCCGGTGATAAATAGCAGCAAGAGGGAGAAAGACATGAACCGAGGTGATCTTAACCATAGGAGAGAAAGCCTCATTATAGTCAAGCCCATATAGTTGGGTATAACCTTTGGCAACCAATCAGACCTTCAATCTATCAATAGAACCATCGGGTGTAACTTTGACAGCATAAACCCATTTATAACCGACAAGTGACTTCCCAAAAGGAAGAAGAACAAGATCCCAAGTGTCGGTTTCACGCAAGGCAGACATCTCAACTTTCATTGCATTGTGCCAACCAGGGTGAGAGAGAGCCTCTGTAACAGAGTTAAGAAGAGAAATAGTAGACAAGGCCGAAGCAAACGAATAGTAGAACGGAGAAAAATGATCATAGGAAACAAAATTAAAAATGGGATGAGAAGTATAAGATTGTGTACCTTTACGAAAGGCAATGGGGAGAGCAAAGGGATCTTGAGACGATTGAGCAATTGGAGAACGTCGTGAATCTGCAGATGAAGGAGTCCGTCTAGAATACACCTGAAGATCAGGGCGAGAGGCGAGTAGAAAGAGCAAGAAGAGGAGACGTACTAGTAGACAAGGGAATTGGTAAAGGAAGACATTGTACGACCTCAGAAGAAGAGACCGTAGAAGAAAAATAGGGGATAGACTCAAAGAAAGTAACATCAACATAAACATAGAAACGTCTCAGAAGAGGACTGTAACACTTATAACCTTTTTGAGTGCGTGAGTATCCAAGAAAAATATACTTGACCGCGCACGGATCAAGTTTGTCCACGTCAGAGTCAAGTTGATGAACAAAGTAAGTGCATCCAAAGATAAAGAGTGGTAAAGAATGAGGATGACCATCGGGAAACATAACTGAGTATGGAGTCATACCATGTGATGACAGCATTCTGTTAATGAGATAGCATGCAATGAAAGCTACATCACTCCAAAACACTTTAGGTACATGCATGTCGATCAATGAAGTACGAGCCACTTCCACAACATGTTGAATCTTTCTTTCAGCAATTCCATTTTGCTGTGGAGTATGAATATATAAGGATTGATGGAGGATATCACGCTCTGCCACAAAATTATCAAAGGCAGCAGTAAAGAATTCCTTTGCATTATCACTATGAAGGATCTGAATGGAAACATTAAACTGTGCTCAGCATAAAAAGAGGTGAATATATGAAATAATTCAAAACGATCCTTCATAAGGTAAAGCCATGTCATCCTAGAGAAATCATCCACAAATATAACAAAGTGGCGAAATCCCAACTTTGAACTAGTACGGCTGGGCCCCAAACATCTGAATGAACAACATGAAAAGGATTATGAACTCGATTGTCAAGATGGGCAACAAAAAAAACACGATGTTGCTTACCCAACTAACACGGGTCATAATCTAAACTGGATAAACTAGAGAAACTAGGACATAATCTCTTCAACACAGGAAGAGATGTGTGACCAAAACAACAATGTATCTCGAGAGGAGTGGCAACAACTGAGTAGGCTATGGGAGATCTGGGTAAAGTGTCATGGAAGTGGCGGTGCGTGGGAGCCAGACGGATGGTGAAAAGCGTCGATGACCAGACGGGCAGCGGCGGTGACTATAAAAGCGTCGCCGCCGTGTGTGGTAGCACGTGAGGCGGCCGATGGTGAAACGGCCGGTGACCAGACGAGCGGCTCGCAGTCCTCTGTCGTCCGGTATGGGTGATTTGTGGAGAAGTGGAGCGGTTTGGAATAGATCTGAGAAAGAGTGAAGGTGGTCGATTTGTGGGAGGTGATTCAATCAATTCAAGGTCAAGTCAGCTGCAGGGAGATGTGAGCCTGGGCGTTCGCCGACGTTTGAGCAGGCTGCCGTAGGTCGGCGGCAGCGGTATATATATATACACTCTCCTTCTATTATGGACATCCTTTTTTGAACAGCAGTACAAACTTTTTTGGACCATAGGATCTGAAAATCAAAGACCAAGATATAATCTCAGATGAACAGTATATCGTCTCACTATTCACCCACTACCAATCAATCTTAGTCTTTGATTTGCCAAATCCAATGGTTCAAAAAAGTCCACTCTAATTTCACTATTAAGGGCATTCTTAATAGAAAATTTGTCTGTATATGTATAGTACACATAAAATGTCAAAACTACCCTTCTCTCACATGTCTTAATATAAAATGCATATACAAAAAATGGTGAATTCTTTTACTGGCTTTTAGATTCATTCCAGCTAGGTTGAGTATTAAATCATCATCATGGTGGACGATAGATATTTATTCAATATACAGTAGCCCCGATTAGCAGCTCTGTAAAATCCAAGCTTCACAAGGAACAACACAATTTTTTAGATGTTTAAATTCTGCTTGTCTTGTTTATCCTCAAAGAGAGAACTCTAATGTATTGCAATCCTTTTAACTCTGTAGAAAGCAGTGATATGAACTGGAAATTTTCAGACATTTCAGACAGATTTTTGATACCTTCAGCATTCTCTGAATGGCCTTTATAGTCCCTTTCTCCATGCATTATATATCAAGCAAGTTGTGGTTTCCATGTCCGATTACTAATTATCTATTATCTACTGTTTTATAATGCTTCTATTAGCCTGCTCTCTGTCCAATGTCTTTTCTTCCCTCCTCCCCAAAGAGCATAGTATGTCATGTTACATAAAACTAACTATGTTCGTCAGTATGTTTTTTGCTCTCCATTTTGTTGTGGGTCTATATGGTTTATATAGAAGTTAGTCATTTCTGATATATGGTCAAGTCTCTTATGAATATCAGGTGACACTATCTACACTGGAGGACGCGAATCTACGTCCCTTACAGGATTATGCAGTATCTGTTGATTCATCCTCTTCTATAACAAGGAATCCTTTTTCAGAAAAGAAATGGAGGAAGTTCCAAATATCAAGGTTGTTCAGTAGCTCTGCTGCTGCTACTACTAAAATGCACGTTATTGACATCAATTGGTTCCAAGGAAAGAGTAAGGTGGCAGATAGGTGGCTCGTTGTCCTCAGCATGGGGTCGGGACAGACGAGGAACATGGCTCTTGATAGGTATGACGGAAAGAAAGGCCTTTACGATTTCAATGTCCTAATAGTTCATCTTTTTGTGAAATTTCGCTTTCATAGTGTTGGAAATGTTCAATAGTCCATCACAGGCCATTCAAGCATACATTTATAGGACGGTGTTCTTCTTGGAGAATTGTTGAGTTCCATTTCATAATACTACATTATTTTTATGCACACATACATGTGTAAAAATCACATAAACTAATACTGTTTGCATGAACAAAATAAGGAATTTCTTGCCCAATTTGAGTAGTTTAATTGCAGGCTTTGATTTTTTTTGTCATTGACATCACAGGTAGTAAATGAAGCTAATATTTGCTATTTCTCCTGCTTTTAGGCGTTATCTGGCATACAACCTCACTCCTGTGGCAGGAATTGCAGCTCTTATATCGCGAAACAATCATCCAGCTGATACTTATTCATCAAGCCCCATTTTGTCTCCTCTTCCTTTATCTGCTAATCTGTGCATCCCCATCACTCCTGTTGGATGTTTCCTTGTCCGTCATAATAAAGGTCGTTATCTCTTCAGAGTTCAAGAAGGAAACGAGGTGCAGTCAGATGCTGGAAATCAACTGATAGAAGCATGGAACAGAGAGCTCATGGCTTGTGTTCGTGATGCATACATTGAGATGATATTGGAAATCCAGAAGATAAGAAAAGGCCCGTTGGGAACTCTGGATGAGCCAAATGTTAGCCATGCTATTGGTTCTGTGTTAAAGTCATTTCATGATCATTGCTATTCCTTGTGGCCAAGGTCCCATTGTCAGCCACAGGCTGACGAAACATCAGATTCTCTTAACTTGTTTTCAGCCCAAGTGCCTAGAGCAGATTGGCAGTGCGTAGTTGATCATGTAGTAAGGCCATTCTATGTTCGTGTTGCTGATCTTCCTGTATGGCAACTATATTCGGGAAATTTGGTTAAGTCTGAAGAGGGGATGTTCCTCGCTCAACCTGGTATGGGGGTGGGTGATACTATACTTCCAGTGACTGTTTGTCATTTTGTGAAAGAACATTATCCAGTATTTTCTGTACCATGGGATTTGATAATTGAGATTCAAGCTGTGGGGGTAGAAGTGCGAGAAATTAAGCCAAAAATGGTCCGTGACCTTCTTAGAGTCTGCTCAACATCTATTGTTATGAGATCAGTGGAAACATATGTTGATGTCCTTGAGTATTGTTTGTCAGACATACTGCTTCCGGACTCATCTCACGCAAGAGAAGCTGATATATTGGGCGAGCCTGGTAGTGTTGATTTTGTTTTCAGTAGAAGTTCTATGTCAATTGCTAGCATCCGGGGACTTCATGGGATATCAACTCATGGCCCAGCCAGCTCAGGGGGTGATGCACTTGAGATGGTGACCAGTTTGGGGAAGGCCTTGTTTGATTTTGGCCGTGGTGTTGTTGAGGATATTGGAAAATCTGGAGGTCCCTTGGTTCAGAGGAATGCTTTTGCAAGCACTAGCAGCACCAACATTACCAGAAATGGAAATCAGTTTTTTGAAATTGCTGCTGAGCTCAGAGGCTTACCATGCCCAACTGCAGCACAAAACTTTGCACGGCTGGGCATTACTGACATCTGGATTGGAAACAGGGAGCAACAAATGCTGTTGAAGCCTTTAGTAGGAAAGTTTATGCACCTAACTGTATTGGATAGACCATTATTGGCTAATATCCTTTCAAACAGTGCTCTTCAGACATTATTGAAGCTACAGAGGTTCTCTCTTCCTTTGCTCGCTAAGAATATGAGTTTGCTTTTTCATGAAAGCTGGGTGAGTCATGTGATGAACTCAAACATGGCCCCATGGTTCTCGTGGGAGAATACTACTAGCTCGGGGGGTGAAGGTGGTCCAAGTCCTGAATGGATAAGACTTTTCTGGAGCGTTTTTAATGGTTCATCTGATGATCTTTTTCTTTTTGCTGATTGGCCTCTAATTCCAGCTTTTCTTGGGAGGCCAGTTTTGTGTCGACTAAGAGAGCGTCACATTGTCTTCATCCCACCCCCAGTGTATACAGCATTAAATAGTACGCTGAGTGAACTTTCTATAGATCCTGCGTCTCTTTCTGAAACAGTGCAGCCATACTTGCTGGCGTTCAGAGTTGCTCAAAGTAGATATCCTTGGCTTTTTTCACTTTTAAACCAGTGCAACATACCCTTATATGATCCTGCATTCTTGGATTGTGCTGCCCAATGTGATTGCCTCCCCGGAGATGAAAAATCATTAGGACAAGTCATTGCTTCAAAGCTTGTTGCAGCTAAGCATGCTGGCTATTTCCCAGAACTCACCTCCTTTCTTGCCTCAGATCATGAAGAGCTTTTCAATCTTTTTGTCTCTGATTTTTCCTCTAATAGCTCCAACTACAGAAGAGAGGAACTTGAAGTGCTTCGTGCATTGCCTATCTACAAAACTGTTGTTGGGTCATTTATGCGCATTGAAGGCCAAGATTTGTGTGTTATTTCCCCTAGTTCATTTCTGAAGCCATTTGATGAGCATTGCCTTTCTTGCGCTGCTGGTTCAGGTGAACGGTTGTTGTTGATAGCCCTTGGTGTTCCTGAGTTGTCTGATCAGCAGATCTTAGTAAGGTTTGCATTGCCTCAGTTTGAAGGTAAAACTCAATCGGAGCAGGAGGACATTTTGATCTTTATCTACATGAATTGGCAAGATCTCAATGTCGATTCTTCTGTAGTTGAAGCCCTTAAAGACACTAAATTTGTTAGAAATTGTGATGAATTTTCCTCGGAACTGTCCAGACCGAAGGATCTTTTCGATCCAAGTGATACTTTACTGATGTCAGTTTTCTCTGGTGAAAGAAATAGGTTTCCTGGGGAACGGTTTAGTGCCGATGGCTGGCTTAGAATTTTAAGGAAGTTAGGTCTTCAAACTGCTTCTGAAATTGACACCATCCTTGAATGTGCAAAAAGAGTAGAGTTCCTTGGACGTGAACACATGAAAAACAGTGGGGATCAAGATTCATTTGATTCTGAGCTAACGAGTTCTCTTTACGAACTTCCTTTGGAAATATGGTCGTTAGCTGAATCTGTTGTGGAAGCCATATTTTCGAATTTTGCTAGCCTTTATAGCAACAACTTCTGCAATGCCCTTGGAGAGATTGTTTGTGTGCCTGCTCAGAGAGGCTTCCCGAATATGGGTGGCAAGAGAGGTGGAAGGAGAGTGCTGACGTCATATAGAGAAGCTATTTTACTGAAGGATTGGCCGCTGGCTTGGAGTTGTGCTCCTATTCTTTCAAAACCAAATATAGTTCCACCTGAGTACTCTTGGGGAGCATTACATCTGAGGAGTCCTCCAGCTTTTTCTACTGTTCTAAGGCATTTACAGGTAAGTCCACAGCATTGAGGTTTTGCTCGAATTGCAGAAAATTGTCTCATTGTTATAAAAATTACAAGTTTGAAAGCCAATGACAAATGCTAGCAGATATAACCCAGAACACAACAATCTTGTTATCTGATGCAAATTTTTTGAAGTTTTGATGCATTTTAAAACAGGAATAGTTAAATTCACTCCATAAAAAGGCATATGATGTCGACAAAATTGAACTTCATCCCTGCCAAACCTGGATCAAATACAAGCAAAAATGAATTGATAAAATGAGTTTCACACCCTTGATATCTCCTTCATACTAAAAGAATGTTTATTCTGAAAGAAAATAATGTTGCACTTTATCCCCTAATTTACCAGATACCTTACTAAAGAATTCCCTTTTCACCATCGAAATTCGAAGATCTCAGGGCGCTTCTGAATCTATCCGTTAGTGACTGCAACTAGCTTCAAGCTCCCTTTTGTTTTTTAATTGATCATATCGGTTGCCACTAGTGTGTTAATTTGACCATCGATTGGGTGATAGTGAAATCATGCTAAACTTTTTTTGCCAAATAAATGTTGAATGTGTGCGGACCAGATTATTGGAAGAGATGGCGGTGGAGAAACTCTTGCTCATTGGCCCGCTGCATCAAACATGAAGACTGTTGAAGATGCTTCCTGTGAAGTTCTGAAGTACCTTGATAAAGTGTGGGATTCTCTCTCCTCATCAGGTACCTTTTGCACCAAGTCTTTACAATTACTGCAATGAGCTGCCAACCCACAAAATGGACATCAAGTTTGAATTTTCTCCATAGCTTGTCATTATATTTTAATGTTATGCATCATCATCATCATCATCATCATCATTCTCAGGACCAAATCCCACTAGGTAGGGTCGGTCACATGCATCCGTTAAGATACATGCACAGAGATCCGACAAAAATAGTACGTCGATTGTCGGCTACGTAACACGCATTTAATGTTATGCATAACTTGAATAATTTAAAGCTCCTTTACATTTATTACACCTATTGTTTGCTCCTGTGCGACACTTTTGTGAATTATGGGTGGGTATTAATCAATTATTTCTATGAATTATTATTCGGAATGGTGGTCGGTATTTGTTCTCTATCACTCAAATACACTTTTCTTGGGTTGTAAGGAAATAGTATGCTATGGGGTGGAGCTCGAGTTGAAAGTATTCATTCCTTTCTTCAGGTTAAGTTCCTAACCCAAGTGTGGTACAACTATTAATCTATTAGTAGATTTAGTGAATAATATCCCTTAGCCTCAATGAGAAGCTAGGTACTTTATTTATATGTTGGGTACAAGACATACAAGACAAACCAAGCTAGTCCAAACCTAGCCCAACAAGATAAACCATGATAAAAACACTACAAGGCCCAATACACATAACACTTCCTAAGAACATTCATCTCTTCCATCACAGCTAATCTCCAATTCGGATCACCCAATGCCCCCAGAATAGTTCTTGGAACAGACAAATTAAAAATCCTAGACACAAATGCTCTATGAGTGACAATCTAAGTGTTACGATCATCACTTTGAAAATTAGGTTAAACTATTAGAGGAATAATTGGTGTTGAAGTTGTAGGACCACCACTTGGTTGTACGACCATCACTTGGAAAATTGGATTGAACATCTGTTAGAGGAATAACTGGACCAAAACTACTTTTGTGAGAACTTTTTGTAGAATAAACCTGAGGCTCAGGCGGAGGATTATGACCTTTTGGAGGTACTTCTCCCCCTACCTCTGATAAAGTAAATCTGACACAGTAGGATTTAGAGTACTACCACTAGTTTCCAATACTCTTAACAGGCGTTTCCAAAAAATGCGTATCAGAATTAGTAAAATCAGCCAAATCAAAATTAACCAAAGGCATATACACCTCCGCAACAGGTAAAGTTTTCTAAAAATAATATTCTTCTACTATATTCTCCCCTCCGAAGAAAACTTTTTTGAAAAAAAGTTGTCCTGAACAAAGTTGACATCCATACTTTCGAAGAATTTCTTTGTGACTGGATTCAAACATTTGTATCCCCTTTTATTAATGCATAACAATGAACACACATTTTTTTAGCTTTTGGGTCTAGTTTCGATCGAAAAATAGTTGGTGTGTATATATATATACTAGCGGTTACCCGTGCCTTCGGCACGATAAGGACTCCCCTCTCGTAAAATAAAAATCATTATAAAAATATACGTTAGCAACTCTTTCAAAAAATCAACGAAAAATAAAATTATAAATCATAAAATAATAATAATAAATCTAAATTATTATATTAATATTAATCTTATTTGGATCACTTCAATATTTTAAAAAATTTAACTATAATATTATATATTTTTTATTAAATATATTATTAAAAAATTATCCTCTACTCACCCCACCCCACTTTATTACCAACCACACCACTTTATTATCAACCTCACCCCACTCTATTACTCAATCTTCTCTCACCTCACTCCAATTTATTACTCACCTCACTTTATTACTCATCTAACTCCACTTTATTATCTACCCCATTTATTACTCACTCCACCCATCTTTGATCCGACGGCTAATATATTTTCTCGCCTTTTTTTCTTATCCAATGGCCTAAAATGTCCCAAGATATTTTTTGAGAAAGAATTCAAACATTGAGCTACTTTGTAATATAGATATATACACAAATGTTCAGGTAAGGGCGCCCTTACATACGCATGGTGCGGACTTCCGGATATTCGGGTATTTTGCCCGGATATCCGAAAAATGACCGGATATCCGGAAGTCCGCACTTTCTAATATATATATATATATCTGCAATTATTCGAGATCTATGGAAAAAAACTTTCTAAAACTAGTACAGGAGTTACAAATTTCAAAACTCGAGATGATTTATTAAGAAACAAGCAGTCAAGAGTGTGTTACCCATAGATATTTAGGAACATTCATTGAGAACACAATGGCCCGAGCAACTTCAAGTAAGTGTATTATTTATTTCGGTAATACGTACAATTTTGTTGTGGTGTGTCATGACAAGTTGATTGATGGATAACACCTTTTTCCAAAAGAAATGTCCTCAAATATTTGTCAAAATATTTAATCTCGTTATCCATTCTTAAAATGT